>CAUYQG010199126.1:0-10184 GCA_963574415.1 Tarsius wallacei | reverse complement strand
CTGCTTTTCAAAACAAATATGAAAAGACTCAAATGTCACTGAATTTGTCTAAACACCCCAGAACTTTGATTCTGAGAGGAGATGACTCACTGATCTCTTTGAAGTGCTTGGTCCCCGAGGAGCCATTTTCCATCTTCTGGAGGAAGGAAAGATGGAAGGTGAGAGGAAGGGAGGGGGAGAGAGAGGCAAGGGGAGAGAGAGGGGAAGAGAGACTGGCTGCTGGACTGGCTGTTTCCATGAACCAAGCTGGCATCCAATACCAAAGGGCACAGGTCCCTGCCTGCCTGTTGAACCCCTCTTGCAAAGACCACTGGGAAATCAAGAGCTTATGCAAAACTGGATGTATTAAACACACTGAGAAAGGGCAAGCATTATTTTCAACAGAGACTCATTAATGGCTCAAAATGGGGACACTAGTAGGTTTCTGCAATAGAGTGATAGTAGGGTAAAAATGGGTAAGCGAGGTCTGGGCAGGGATGCTCAGAATTTGTAAGCCAAGTGAGTAATCTGGTCTTGTCTCTAGGCCTGAGTTCATCCAGAGTCACTGTTAATCATTTTCCTATAGTCTTGGCGTGAAGCCAATGTGCACACAGGACCCTGGTCTGCTGGAGTTAAAATAGTTTGATCTTTGTTGGTGTTTCAAGACACAGTTTGATACTATTGATCTACTTTGCTAGTCATAGTACAGTTTTGCAGTTCATGGTTTCATTTGCTTCTCTCTCTCTCCCTCCCTCTCCCTCTCTCTTCCCCTCTCTCTCCCCTTGCCTCTCTCTCCCCCTCCCTTCCTCTCACCTTCCATCTTTCCTTCCTCCTTCTTTCCTTTCTTCCACCCTCCTTCCCTCCCAAGACAGGTTCTTGTTTAATTGCCCAGGTTAGAGGGCAGTGACAAGATCATAGCTCACTGCAGCCCCACTCCTGGGCTCAGGTGATCTTTCTGCCACACCCTCCTAAGTAGCTAGGACTATAGACATGAGCACCGAAACCTGCCTGATTCTTGATTTTTATTTTTATAGAGATAGAGTCTTGCTAGTTACTATGCACATTGGTCTTAAATTCCTGGTGTCAAGCGATCCTCCTGCTTTGATTTTTCAAATTGCTGGGATTACAGGCATGAGACACTGTGTCCAGTCCTCAGTTTTATTTTTTTACCTCTGAGGACAGGAAAATTTTATCTCCAAAGAGCTACCTGTCCTCTAGTTTAGTCCAGGAACAGATCCCTAATGGAAGTGAGAATGAAAACTTGTTGCTGTTGGGAGTGTCCCATTCACTGTCTCCTTATGCTCTACCAGAGAAAGTCTCAATCTTCTTGCTGAGTCAGGGACCTCCAAGGACCTGGCCTCTATCATCCACCACCCCCAATCATTACCACCTCCACTAGCTCAACCCAACCTCCATCACCACCATTGCCCACCATCACCTCTTCCACAGCCCACTCCATCACCATCTCCTCTATTCCCAGCAGTACCACTTGCTAAATAAGTGCTGTGTGCCAGGAACTGTGCTCTGTGGGTTGGCCATGCTGGTTGTAATCAGCCTCCACGACTGCCTTTTGATATGGATTAGTGGTTCTCAGCCAGAAAGATATTGATGTCTGGCTCCTTGCC
Organism: Tarsius wallacei; assembly: GCA_963574415.1. Taxonomy (NCBI): domain Eukaryota; kingdom Metazoa; phylum Chordata; class Mammalia; order Primates; family Tarsiidae; genus Tarsius; species Tarsius wallacei. The sequence continues at coordinate 8,580 of CAUYQG010199126.1, read as the reverse complement.
CAGAAGTACTAAATCAGAAGTTCTTGGATTAGGTTTTAAGAATCTGCCTTATTAAAAATATTTCAAATTATTTTGATGCACAGATAACATTCAAGACCACAGCTGTAAACAATATTATCCTTGTTATAGAGATGGGCCGAGGGAAGGGGACTAAAAAATGATGTTCCCTGTGATTCCGGGAAGGTCTATATCGAAGACGTGTGGGCAAGAGTCTTAAAAATCAAGAAGAAATAATTACTTTTGTTTAATGAACACCTCATCTAACTACTGTTTATCTCACTTTATATAGAGGAGGAAACTGAAGCCCAGGAAGGTTAAGTGAATTTCCCAAGGTCATACAACTCATAAAGGGAGAGCCAGGATTCAGAATCAGATCCACCTGACCCCAGGTGCTGTGCTCTCTTTCCTGGATACCATTCTTGTCCCCAGGAAGCCTCTCTCAGGTTGGCCTACCTGTGTCTTTGTTTTATAGACACACCCACCATGTTTCAGTGTCTACGCCATGGAGACAACTTCCCCAACCAAAACGGCATCTCCCCTGCTGTCCTAGCCTTTATGAGCACAGTGTGTCATTGTCACCTTCCTCCTTCCTCAGCAGCTCCTCTCAAAACCCTTAACAGGCCCCTGTCCTTCTCCCTGAGACCTAGGTTTGAGTAGCATTTTTTTCCTCCTTTTCCTTTTCTCTCCAGCTGTCATTTCCTGTCTGGGTTTTTTTCCAGTATATTTCTTCTGTCTTTCTCTAGTTCTGCTGCTGTTGCTTCAGGTACCCGCACTCGCTAAATCCTTGCAAAGCCCTCTAACTGGCTTATTGAAACCTCCAGTCTCTTCCCCTTGTTATTTACTCTGTGCTCAATAAAAGATTTATTCTCCAAAAATACTTTTACTGTCACTCCTGGCTCCCAAACCCTATGAGGCCCTAACCGCTCATCCAAAGCCTTCCCCAAGGGGGCCCCACTGAGTCTACAGATTCATTAAAAATAAACAAATAAATCCATTTTTGTTTTAAAATTACTGCACAGATAAACAGCTAAGCAATTTTGACATTCTGCTCAATATTTGGACTCCTACTGAAACACTCACGGATTGCCTTCAACATGATGTCAGTGTTGATGAAAATCAGAGTGAAGGTGGACATCAACACTTGTTCTAATTCAGTATAACACAACATAATATTTATTCAGTTTCCTTCCTTAGAAATCTCTTTCTTTCTATGTAATTATGATTTTGTTATGTTCAATATCTATCGAAAGTATCTTTTATATATACTCCTTGCTGTTTCAAGCAATGGTTGCTTTTTACTTTATATTTCACATGAGATAAGATTTCTAACCTGGTACAATCCTACGTATATACTTGTAGCCAATAAGTATATAAAATAGGATTATTAATTCTAACAAGAAGTCTAGAGTCAGCATTTATATAAAAAGGAATCTATATTTCAGGAAGTATCTAAATACTGAATATATTATAAGCATCTCCCTTGCAAATAATTACTTGATTACACTGACAGTTCTCTAACTTCAGATATGTTTTTCATCTCTATGGTAATGCTGACCTGTAATTCACCAGCTGGGAAACTAGTTTATACACATAGTAAAAACAACATCAACATGGCTTTAAACACTGTTTTCAGGCAGGATGTCATTCTGTGTGCCAGAGTGACCTTGAGTAATAGAAAAGCAATTACTTTCACTCACTCTTGTCTCATATGCTCAGAAAGTCTCACCTGGATTTCAGCTTGAAGGGTGTGTTAGAGTTATCCAGCCACTGTAACTTGCAACCCTCAACCCTCAAATCTCAGTGGTTTGTTGACATAAAATGTATGTGGGTGGAGCTTGTGTTATTCTCTTGGGCAGCTCCCCTTCAAGTGGTGACTCAGGAACCCAGAAAATCTCCCATTTATGGTTCTGTAAGGCTCTCAGGTGGGACATTTGTTGTGCCACTTGCTGGGGGCTAGGTCTGAAGGTGGCACACATCACTTTCTCCCATATCTCCAGAATGCCAACGCTTGGCCAACCTACCGCAAGGGATCTGGGACATGTTGAAGAGCACACCGATTTGGGTGAGGACTACTAACTTCTAAAACAGGGCAGCCAGCCTGGGGAACATAGTGAGACCCTGTCCCTACAAAAAATAAATAAAATAAAATAAATTAGCCAGGTGTGGTGGCATGCACTTAGGAGACTGAGATAGGAGGACTGCTTGAGCCCTGAAGTTAGAGGTTGCGATGAGTTATGATCGTGTCACTTCACGTGAGCCTGGGTAATAGAGTGAGAGACAGAGTGTCTCAGAATAATAATTATTATAATTTAAAAATACAGAGAAGGCAAGTTCTTCTCTGAGATGCATAGGGAGAATTGAATGTCAAAGTATTAGAATCCTTGGGAGCTAAGTTGGAAAAATTTCACCTTCTCATCTTATTAAAAGGTTGAATTTTCTAGTGGCTCAAATAGAAAGCCAGAAACCTCAATTGCCTGTCCAATTTGCAGTTCATGGTCCAAAATGAGGTCTATCTAGAGGTTTTTTGCCAAACTTTATTTAATTAACTAATACAATATTCCTGAACAGAAAGAACAGTAGGATACAATGTGTAGGCCAAGAGGACTAGATCAAATAGTAATTGGATTTAAAATTGTATACAAGGGACTTAAACAAGTTCATAAAAAAACTGAATTAAAAGATCAAAAAATATATATGAACTTTCCTTCTCAACATGAACTCCATACTTTTATAAGCCGTGATGATACCAGCCATTTCGTTCATCCATAAAGAACTGAGAGTCTTGAGAATTTAGCCATGCCAGTACAGTATTTTTTACATTATTAACTGAAGAAAGATAGGTGCCCTTTAAGGATGTTTCATTAATAAGTTTAGGAAACAAAAAGTCAGAAGGAGCCAAGTCAGGTTATAAGGTGGATGCCTAATAATTCCCATCAAAACTCTTGCAAATTGCCCTTGTTTGAAGTATAAGCAGGAACATCACCATGGTGGAGAAGAACTCTCTGGTAAAGATTTCCTGGACAATTTTTTTTTTAATTTTGCTAAAGCTTGGGCTAACTTTATCAAAAGACTCTCATACTAAGTAGATGCTATCTTTCTTTGGGCTTCCAGAAAGTCAACAAGCAAAATGACTTAGGCATTCCTAAAAATTGTTATCATGACCTTTGCTCTTGACTGGTCTGCTTTTGCTTTGACTAGACCACTTTCACGTCTTGGTAACCATTGCTTTGATTGTGCTTTGCCTTAAGAATTGTACTGGCAGCCGGGCTCAGTGGCTCAGCCTGTAATCCCAGCACTTTGGGAGGCAGAGGTGAGTGGATTGCCTGAGCCCGCGGGTTCGAGACCCGCCTGGGCAACTTGGCGAGACCTCATCTCTACAATTAATCAAAAAAATTAGCCGGGTGTGGTAGCGCGCGCCTGTAGTTCCAGCTACTTGGAAGGCTGAAGCGGAAGGATCACCGGAGCCCAGCAGGTCGAGGCTGCAGTGGCTCTGGGCGACAGAGTGAGACTCCAACTCAAAAAAACAAAAAAGAATTGTACTGGCAAAGCCCTGTTTCATTTCCTCTCAAAGAGATGTTTCAGGATCCTGTTTAAAATTTCCATTGAAAACTTTGCTTTTGTCTGCAGCTGATCTGGTCACAGGAGTTTTTCTACCTATCAAATGGAAACTTTGCTCAATTTTTAATTTTTTGGTCAGAGATTGTGTAAACTGAGCCACTGAGATGTCTGTGATATTAGCTATTGTTGCTGCTGTTAATTGTTGGTCCTCTACAATCGGTGCATGAGGAAGATTAATTTTTTGTGTGTGCAAATTATGGTCTACTGCTGCCAGCTTCATTTCAACATAATCTTTTCCCTTCTTAAAATGAATTATCCATTTGTAAACTGCTGATTTATTTGGAGCATTGTCCTCCTCAACTTTTTGCAAGGCATCATCCTTCCACCCAAGTATCACCATAAGTTTGATGTTTGTTCTTGCTTTAATTTTAGGAGAATTTATGTTATTCTGATGGGGGTTCTTTGTAGGCTGATGCCGTATCCTTCTTAGTACCTCAAACTATATCCTGTTCAGACATATTAACAAGTTAGTGCAAATTTATTTTGATGAAAATTTTTTGAAATCCATATATAGTTTTTCCATAATACACATTTTCCATGAACTTATTGAAGACCCTATGTATAATCAATCAATTATATCATTTTGAATCCTTCATGCTTTAATTCACTAAAGTTTTTCTTTCCTAACCTTAATTGCATAAGAATCACCTGGCTTTCTTGAAAAGTCACGGATTTCAATTAAGGTTCTGCATTTTTAACAAGCTCCTAGGTGATGCCCAGGCTGCTGGTTTGAGGGCCATGATGAACAGCAAGGCATCAAAGTAGAACTGAAATGGGGCATCATAAATGACAATTGACAGGGCATAAATACTTATGTATGTTCTTCACTCACTTTTGAGTCAAGTGTAATTTTAGTACATATGAGGGGGACCCCAAAAAATGGAGTTATTTTTTGGAGGGTGAGTCCCTTGTAGTACAGGATTCCCCTGCTAGATAAGTGTTCTAGGAACCCATTGGCATCAGTGTAGGGGCAGTTTGGCTTCAGTCATTTTTTTTTTTTTTTGAGATTCTTTCAACATTTGCTCATTTCTTGATGGGTGATTTACCAGTGTACCTGCCCATACCATGCTGAATGTTCAGCAGTTTGTGACCAAAGATGGCATGACCCCATGCCCCATCCTCCCTATTCACCTGAAGCAACTTTTTTTTGGTTTGTTTCCCTGGATGAAAAATATCCTCAAAGGGAAATATTTTAGTGCTTCTAAAAGCACTAAAAGGCATCAAAATTGATGAGTTATGAGTTCAAAAACTGTGTTAGTAAAAGTGTCTTGATAGGTGTATTACATCAAATAGAGAGTACTTTGAGGTGACTGAAGTTTAAACATGTAAGAATAAATACACTTTTTAAAAATAAATAAATTTCATTTTTTTTGGATCCCCATCATATGTCAATTTTAATAGAAATACCACATAACATTATGCATAAAAGTGCTCTGGAATTTGTAAGACTTGGGTGTAAATCCTGGCACTGTCATTTATGGGCTATGTGGTCTTGAGTGAGTAATTCAGTCCTCTAAGTCTCTGATTCTCTATGAAGAGGACTGAACAATACTTACATCAAATCATTGTTGGGAGATTTAAATTAAAGCCTTGGTTGAGTCACTGGCATGAAAGCAGCACTGAATAAATGAATGTTGTAATTCTTAGCTCACCTTTGATGTCAATAAAACAATCCTGTGGTTGGCATGAAGAAGAATTGTTGATCCTAGCCCTAGACTGAAAAAATAGTGATGTGCCTGACCAGAGTATTGCCTGTTTCTTACGGACTTGGGCAACAGAGTTGACTTTTCCATCACCAGAACACAGGGTTTTGTCTTGACTTATGGGACAGATTTTGATGGAAGCATCTAGATACCTTGGGTTTTGTCTCTTTCAGTCTGGGAGTTGCATTAATCTTTTATACATTGTATTTTACTGACTGCTGTATCTCCGGACATAGTCACTGACATCCTTTCTTTTTGGGCCACATCAAACAAGCTTATTGCTTTGTATACCAGACTTTAAATGCTCACCCTTGGGTTTTATTACTTTTCCAATTTAAATGTTTATTTCTGATTTTTCAAATAATACAGATATTTTTCTTTAAAAAAATAAACATTACTGAAAGGGCTAAAGTCTCTCTCAATCCTAGTTCTCTTTCCCCTCACTCACCTTCCCTAAAGAAACCATGGTTTTGAGTCAAGCTTCTATTTCTCTCCGATTTTGAAAGATAATTTTTTATCATCTGAAATCCTGTAAACTCTTACAAGTGTCTGTTGTAAATGTAAGTATTTGCTCTATTGTTTGCTTCTCTTCAACCTAAATGTATTTCCTGAGCAATCTCATCAAGACTTGTGGTTTCCACTGCTATCAAGGTAACTTCAGAGTTTATGTCTTTAGCCCAGATCTCTCTCTTGAATTCTAGAACAACATGTCCAAGTCTCCTCTGAATGTCTCCATCTAGAAATTCCACAGGTACCTCAAACTAAAATTGCTCAATCTGAACTTAGAAGCTTCCTCCTAAACCTGTTCCTCTTCTTGGTTTTCCCCCTTGTAGTTTGACATCCTGGTGTATCAATCACTCATTCCTCTTTGCCAAAAGGGAATTGAAGCAAAAAAATCAAAACAAAACAAAAAACCCTAGTAATATTGACTACATGCAAAGTAAATTATTTTGAATAATACCATATTAAAAAGGGGAGAATTACTTTTATAAAATATCTAGAATAGGCAGATACATAGAGACCAAAAGTAGATTCGAGATTACCAAAGGCTGGGCTAATACTAGAGACTTATTGCTTACTAGTAATAGAGTTTCTTTGAAGGGGATGATGAAAAAGTTTTGGAAATTGGCTCTATTTCTCCTTACAGCAAACTTTTGAGTTAACTACTATTACTGTGTTCATTTTAGAAAGGAGGAAGCTAATGTTTAATGAGTTTAAGTTTCTTGCACTAGTTATATAGCTAGTAAGTTCCACAGCAGGGCCTGAACCCAGATCTGGCTTCATGCCTGAGCTTTCGACTGCTATATTAAACTGAGGAAGAGATGGCTTGAGGAAATGGTGTAATATACTTAATGAAGCATTGTGTAGCTGTTAAAGAAGATGGATGTGAAGGTCACATAGCAGCATGAAAAGAGAATTCATTTATTTAGCAAATATTTATTTCTAAATATATTCATTTGCTGAATACAAAATATCAAACAAACCAGGATGGGAAATGACATGTATATATATATATACAGTATATATATAGATATACAAATACTATAAAAATATGTAGGAAAAAAATGCCAGAAGGAAATACAATTAATTTTTAACCCTGTAACCCTTTGTTATTAGAATGATGAAATTGCTGATTTTTCCTCTAATTTTCCACTTTTAATAATGAGTTCTGTTACTTTAAAAATTGTTTTTACCTTTTTCTTACGGAAAAATTCAAACATATACACAAGTAGAGAAAATGGCATGATGAACATCCACATACTCATTATCTTGCTTTACCATTAATTAACATACAGCCAACCTCATTTCATAATATCATCATCCCTCAGTATCTGTGGGGGACTGGTTCCGGGATCTCTCCCCCATACCAAAATCCAGGGATGCACAAGTCCCTGATAGAAAACGACTTAATATTTGCATATAACTTACACATATCCTCCTGTACACTTGATCATTTCTAGATGACTTATAATACCTAATACAATGTAAATGCTATGTAAGTCATTGTTATACTGCATTGCTTAGGAAATAATGACAAGAAAAGATGTCTGTACATGTTCAGTGTTGACACAATTTTTTTCCAAACATTTTTGATCTGCAGTTGGCTGAAATTCATGGCTGTGAAATTTACAGATCTAAGGGCTGATGTATCACTGTTCTTGCCTCCCTCATCTTCTAATTTTTTTGAAGCAAAACCTAGAGATCCTAACACTTTATTTTTAAGTATTTCTTTATATCTTTGAAAGATAAGCAATTAAAAACACTATAATATGACTGTCTAAATGGTTAATTCCTTCATATACCAGATTTCCAGTTAGTGTTCAAATTTATTTTGTTGTATTCTAATTTATTTCTTATTACAGTTTGTTAAATTAAGCTACAAATAAGGTCCATACTTTGTAACTAGTTGACATGTTTTTAAATCTCTTTTTATTGCTAGATTTTGTCTCCCCCTTTTTGTTTTTCCTTTTTTTTTTTTCTTGAGTTGGAGTCTCACTCTGTCACCCAGACTGGAATGCAGTGGCCGCTCCCGGCCACTGCAGCCTCAACCTGCTGGGCTCCTGTTGGGAGCCAGCGTTGAGGCTTGCCTGAGCATTAGGGATCCAGGCGGGCTGCGGACCCTGAGACCACTAGGATGAGTTCAGGAGCTGATGGCCCATTTCCTTCCTTTACTGTTTGGCATGTTCCACTAACAGGGACTTTGATGATCTAAGCTTGAAGCTCTGAGAGTATGACAGGCATAGCTTACTTTAGGAATCCATTGTTCCCGTTTCTCACAGACTGCGGTTTTGGCTTTAACTCAACACAGTTCAAACTCAGATCACATTTGGGAGCCTTTAATATGGTACAAGCTTCTTTATAAGATTTAAAAGTATACTTGTAGAATTAGTATGTACATATGGAGAGCTGCTTTTAGCTTTAGATGGTATAGATGATTATTTAGACTTAGAGTTAGTACAGGGACTTTTTTTTACAGCTAACTTTAGAAATTTCATCGTTCCCATTTTTTACTATTGTAACTCTGGCCTTAATACAATTTACAGTTTTTTATTTGGGTTTTTAGAAGCTTTATTGCCAATGATCAGCTTTATATATTGAGAATTAGGAATTAGAAACCTTTATAGGAACTAAAATAGATATAGGGTTTTAGAGTAGCCATTTTGTTAAGAGATTGTAATCAGTTGTTCCAAGAGGAGCCCAGCCTGTATTCTGGACTAGGCCACATTCCTTAGGAACTGGTTTGGGCTATAATTAAGAG
>CAUYQG010199120.1:0-10172 GCA_963574415.1 Tarsius wallacei | reverse complement strand
TTTTGCTGAGTACAACCTTGTGAATTCCAAAGAAAATATGTAATCGCTCAACATGACCCCCCTCCCTTACCTAAACAAAGGTATAAGACCCCTCTCCTCCCTTTCTGGGGTGCTCAGCCTGGGAGCATTAGCCCACCAAATCCACCTGGGCAAATAAAATTGTCACTTCCTATAATAGCCTCGGTGTCACGACCTCTCTGTCTTCCCACCACAAGGATACTATAAACAAGTTGGCATTTATTGAGCACCTGTTGTGTACCAGGATATCTGCTAAACCTTTAAACTATATTATTCCATTAAATTATTTATAAAATAGTATTTCAGTAGATATTCTGATGCCCATTTGGCAGATAAGGAAACCAGGCTTAGAGCCATGAGGCAATTTGTTTAATGTTGTACAGGTAGTCAGTGGTAAGACTATCTATTTCATGACCTGCATAAGTTTGTGTGAAGATCAAATAAGATCATATGTGTGAAAGCATTGTTAAGTTTTATGCTAATGTTACTATTTTTATCTCACAAAGGATAGCACATTTAATATTATATGTTCTGCTAAAATATGATAGTTGAGTTCTGAAAAAAGATAGAGATAAACCTTGCCTTGTAAATATCTTATAAAAATATTGCCTGAATGGGAAAAAGAGGCAGCACTAAAAAAATGGGATACAAGACCATGAAGACTTTCAGTAGCAAGATGTTAATAAAATACTGTATTTTTTAAGAAATAAAAATAAGTTTTTGGTTTTAAATATAAAACTATGAGATCAAAATATCCAGTCCTGGTTCATATCAGATTTTTTTACAATAGCCCTAGCCTCCGTTATTTTGTTCTTCTAGTATCACTACTCCTTATGACTGGTTTTAACTTCTATCATAAAAATTGACGATAAAAATAGAAAAAAATTGATGAGAAAACAATGACAGAAATGGACAAGAAGCTCTGATCTAATGATAGCATAGGTAAAGAAACAAACATTTCCCCCATTTCTTTGCTAGTTACCAAAGAAATTCATGCTAAAACAAATAAGAATCATTACAGCATAACTGTTTGCCTAATAAGTGCCTCCTATACTTAATTGGCATCTAAAAAGTAGACTCATTTTGCTGAAGAAATAGCTACAATTATACTGAGGTAACAATAGGGAATACGGAATATCTACCAATGCTTAGCATATGAGTTAGCTGGTTTAAAAAACCTAAACATGGTATTTTAGGGAAAAAGAATGTTGTACACATTCAAAAGACATTTTTATTACTGTAGTCACTATGGAAACTGATTGAATGCCTTGAGAATATTTGAACCACCTTAAAAATCTCAGCATTATCCCATAGTCTCAGCTCAAACTCAATCAAAACATACTTCTATGGTCATTATAAGTCCCAGAGTAACTTTCTCTTAAATCCCCAAAGATCTATAAATGCCAAAAGGTTACATCATTTTAAAATGTTAGCTGCTATCAGACAAAGTCGTGATTCTGGGAGAAATGAGCATTCATCTTCTTTGCTCATGGGAAACTTTACAAGAATTGATGCTCATTTAATGATAAGAAATCTCTTTATTTCACCAGAAATGATAAAGGGAAGCAGGTGGGAAGGAAGAAAAAGCAAGAAAGAGAAGCTATCAGTATATTTTAACATTGACTTAGGTGAAGGAAACCCATTTTTGGTAAAATTTCTAAGTTGTGCACCTGATTTTAGAGTTTGAATGAGTGTCAACTAAAAGTCAGGAAAATAAAAGGAAAACTCAAAGGAATAAATCTGCTCCAAATGTCGTTGAACAAAATACTTCCACATTATTCACCCTGTGGTCTATTTGTACCAATATCCTAATGAAGAAGTTCAGAAAGTGCCACCCCCAAATACGCTGCTAGCAAAAAAGAAGTATCTTTGTGTGATCTACCCTTATCTACCTAAGGACAGACTCTCCAAAAGGAACTCAACTGTCTTGAATCAGATCAACCAGAGAGTATTAACTCAGATAATAAAAGAAGAAATTGGAGGCTGAAGCCACACCTGCACAGGCTATCACCTCTATTTTTTTTAAGAGTTTCACTCTGTCACCCAGGCTGTAGGGCAGTGGCACACTCAAGGCCACCCCAGTGTCAACCTGCTGGACTTCGCGATCCTTCCATCTCAGCCTTCCAAGTAGCCGGAACTACAGGTGAGCGCTGCCATGACTGGCTCATTTTTGATTTATTGTAGAGACGAGGTCTCACCAAGTTGCCCAGGCTGATCTCAACCTGCAGGCTCAGGCACTCAGGCAATCCACTCGCCTCAGCCTCCCAAAGTGCTGGGATTACAGACTTGAGCCACAAAGCCCGGCCTATCACCTCTTCTTTTGAGGACCTCTTCCTCATTCCCCAAATTCATTTACTTTTCCCTAAATTTGCTACTGAAATGTCAGGGGTTCAGTCTAGAACACACTGCTCACTGTACAGAAAGCCAGTCACTGAGATGAGTGTTGCCAGGGAAGAAAGCTTTATTATATGAAGGGGCACCCCCCAAAACCCATGAAATTTATTTATTTAAAAATATGTATTTTAGCTGGGCATGGTAGCATGCGCCTATAGTTCTGACTACTTGGAAGGCTGAGGCGGAAGGATCGCCAGAGCCCAGCAGTCGAGGCTGCGGTGGCCGTGAGCGGCCACTGCACTCCAGTCTGGGCGACGGAGTGAGACTCCAACTCAAAAAAAAAATGTATTTTGTTCTTACATGTTTAAACTTCACCTTCAAGTACTCTTTGTTTGAGGCAATAAACCTATCAGGACGTTTTTTGCACTGCTCAAAACAATTTTCAAATTCGCCAGTTTTGATGCTTTTTAGTGCCTCTGCCATTTTTTGATTAATCTCTTCCACATCGACAAAGCATTTCCCTTTGAGAACTTTTTCATCCAGGGAAACAAACAAACAAAAATCACTTGGGGTGAAACTTGGTCAATAGGGAGGGTGGGGCATGGGCATAATGCCCTTTTGGGTCAAAAACTCCTGAACACTCAGTGTGGTATGGACATGTGCTTTGTCTTGGTGGAAGAACCAGTCACCTGTTTGCCACAACTTGAGAGGTTTCTTTCACAAATTGTGACTCCTCAAAATTTCCAAATAAAACCTTTGGTTGACCATTTGATATTGAGGAACAAATTACAAGTGTACTACAAGGAGCCTGCCTTCCAAAAGATAATTCTGGTTTTTTTTAGGGGTAGCCATGGTATTAAGGGTAACATCAACTAGGAGACACAGTGATCAGTCTAAAATTCATCTTCCCAACTGACTAAAATTGGGGATTATATAGCAGGGAAAGAAGGTTATATAGCAGGAAAATAGCAATTAGGGAAGGATAAGGAAGCAATCATGATGGATGAGGGGTTTGGTCTCATTGTCTAGATGCAGAGATCCACAATAGGTGAGTTTCATTCCCTTGCCTGAAGTTCAGTTTCCTAAAGTAGAAACTCAGATAAGACAAGTGTAAGTTTCAAGTTTTAAGACTAGAAGAGTCAAGTTTTATGGTTATTTTAAAATCATCAATATCAGTTATTTAGGACAATTGAGTTGATTTCAAATTTCTTACATCCCTCCTTCCCTTTCTCCTATGAAGAGGATATTTATGCTTCTAGATCTCATTGATTTAGGGGGTATTCAATTTTCATTCACATGATGCTCCTATACATGTAAAAAATATATATGCCTTTTCTCTTGTTAATCTGTCTACTGTTGGTTAATTTCATAGACTAAATTATCAAACACTCAGAGGGAGAGGGAAAGTTTTCCTTCCCCTACACTAACATGTATGTTTTAGTTTTACTCACTTATATTAATACTTCGTGTTAATATGTGCCAGCATGCATTGGGAAAGATTAATGAAGCCTTGGCCACATGAGAGCTTGCTAATGTATTCGACTATCAATGCTTTCTCAAAAAGATTATGGAGACCACCAAGGGTTTCTTTCATATAGGATTTGCAGATTAGTGAAGTGAGACTTGCCTGTGAAGCTCCACTGCAGAACTCTCAGGAAGATGGGGCTAGAGGGGCTCATCCAGGAAGAAGTGTCTCACAATAACAAGGAGAGCCATTTCAGGTAAATTTTTTCTTTCTTTCTTCAATTATTTAATGATGGACATTGATCCTTACAAGTTGTTTTTGAGAGGTGGAAAAGGATAAATGTGCTTACTTTTCCTTCTTCTTTCTTCTTTTCCTTTAGTCAGAGTAGGCAATATAGTAGTCCAGTGTTTCATGAAAAGGATTTTTTTTTTCACAATTGCATTTTCTAGGCAGTTCTATAACTTGGACTAATTCTATCTCAAAATACAGAAGAAATAGAACTGGTATAGTACATTAAAGAGAAAAGGACTTTTGTTCCACTTACATATTTTTGTATTAAAAATTACCTCAGGACAGTAGCTTAAGACAAGCAGTTTGTTTTGCTCATGATTTTGTGGGTCCAGGATTTTGAAGAACTCGGCTGCATGGTTACTTTCGGATGCATAGTTAGTTTCGATCCACATGATGCCAACTGTGGTGTCTAGAGCTAGACAGGACACTTCTAAGATGGTTTCCTCATTCAGGTAACTGGCCTGAGCCTCTCTTTTTCTCCCTGTGTGACATCCTGTCCTCAAGACCCCATCCATGTCACTGAACATCACACAGCATAATAGTTTAATGGTAGTCGAACTTCTTTTTTTTTTAGTGAGAAAGCTGGATTTATTGAGCGGAGAATATGAGGTTGCAGTGAGTTATGATGGTGCTACTGGACTCTAGTCTGGGCAACAAAGCAAGACCTCATCTCTAAAAAAATTAACTTTAAATTAAAAAATAAAGTGATAGGCTATTTATAATCTCATCATTTAATAAAAAGGTTTCTTAAGAGCAAAATGGTCCTTACCCCTCTATGCTTACAACAAAAGCACCATTACCAAGTACAACACAACCTAGCAATTTAAAACAGGATATTTAGTGTTTTCTTCAGTCTGACAACGGATCTTAAAATAAACCTGACATTTTTTTTTTTTTTTGAGTTGGAGTCTCATTCCCTCGCCCAGGCTTGAGTGCAGTGGCATGTTCATGGCCACCACAGCCTCAATATGCTGGGCTTAAACGATCCTTCCACCTCTGCCTTCCAAATAAACCTCACTTTTAGGTAACCTTAGACCAACAACAAGAAAAGGCCATTTGAGACTGACAGTGAATGGAAACTATGTTCCAGAAACGTACAGAAAAAGTTTAATTTTTATCATGCCCAGGCTTATGTAAAACCATCTAGCACTTTTATTTTATTATTTTATTTTATATTACTTGCAACTTGCTGCATAGCTCAGTGTCTCATGCTGCTGTGCCAACCCTACAAAGCATTCATCTGCTCCAAGTTACCAATAGGCAATCTAGACTTTTAAAAAATAACCACAAAATCAGCTCTGTTTACCGAAGTGGTATTTCTCAGTACCCTGACAAAAGTACTTTGTGTTCAAGAGGAACACAAATGTTACCTTCATCAAACCTTTGCAAAAAACCACAATCTTTTCTGTATCTGGGCTTATATATTTTATGTATCTAGTCACAAAATTGCTCAGAGATTAAGATCCTTAACAATCAGAATGAATCCTAATTAATGAGGTAATAAGTAATCCAAATATAAAATCACCAAATCTATTTTGTGACTATACAAAATTATTTTTAGACCAAGGTTCATATTCATGATGGGTTGAATGCTATCATTTTAAAAGATGGCTGATCTTAAGACACTGGCGACTGTAAAACGGCAGTGCCAAGGCCATGGTAGGACTTCAGAGGGAGAAGGGTACCCCAGAGATAAGGGTCATTAAAACTAAATTTTGTGGGAGCTATACATTAAACAGTAACAAGTACAAAAACTCTACATACATCATCTTGGGAATCCCCCAGCAAGGGTAATGGGTGGCAGGATGAGGAAAGGCAAGAGTGAGAAGGGTGCCCAGGATTAAAATGACTCGGGGATAGAGGTCAGGTTATGGGTGGCAGTGAAGAAGGAGATGCCTTTTCACACACCCACCCCTTTTCCTACAGTTCAGAAACAATGACTTGGAAGGCGGCCTTGCTCATATCACATCAGATATATTAAAATGCATCCTCTTCATGATCAAATATTTTTGTTGTAAAAAATAAAATAAAATAGGCCAGGTGTAGTGGCTCAAATTCGTAATCCCAGCACTTTGGGAGGCCAAGGTGAGGGGAATGCCTGAGCCCACGGGTCCGAGAGCATCCTGGGCAACTTGGTGAGACTTCATTTATACAATAAATAAAAAAAATTAACCGGGCATGTACATGCCTGTAGTTCCGGCTACTTGCAAGTCTGAGGCAGAAGGATCACCTGAACCCAGCAGGTCAATGCAACGGTGGCCGTGAGCATGCCACTGCACTCCAGCCTGGGCGACAGAGTGAGACTACAACTAAAAAAAATTAAATAAATAATAATAATTAAAAAATAAAAGATGGCTGATCTTGACTTAGGGGCTGCATTGACCTATATGAAAGATTGTTCATGGGCAGTTTGGCTTTCTTTGAATATGTCATGGATTGGGTAAACACATGTCACTTTTTGTCCTGGAAGGGTCTGGCTTATTCTTATTGCATTACCATAAATATTATTATTGACACTTAGAAATATATGGCTTAAATGATCAACTATTTGGTCATCCTAATGATGATAATATTTCTTTATCTGTCACCCTAAAAGAGTTTATCCCAAATGTGAATTTTACAGATAAATGAATAATTTTTAAAAAATAATCATGTTTTATTAACAAAAAAATTCCTCAAACTCTTGGATAGATCCATGGCCTTCCTTAATAGAATATATTATTTTTCTATTCAAAATATATCTGAAATTCAGGGTCACAAAAAGATTTCTCAATTAAATCATTTTGCTATAACTTAATAATACTTTCTGGAACTACTGAAGTTTTCCCCTTAAAATGAAATGGTTTATCAGTGCAAATAATTCTCCTTAGGCCAGTCACCATCTTCATATCTTTCCAATGTAAGGCAAGCTCTTAGTAGCATAGAGATCTCTTTCTAAACTTCCATCTAAACAATACTTTTTTTATTTTAATTTTAACTTTAGAGGACACATTAGACCTCTTTCAAAAGTTATTTGTAGTTCCCATTGTAGAAGTCTTTTACCTCCTTGGTGAGATGTATTTCTAGACATCGTGTGTGTCTGTGTGTGTGTGTGTGTGTGTGTGTGTGTGTGTGCGCACGCACGTGCGTGTGTGTATGTGTGTTTCTGTGTGTGACTATTGTAAAAGGGATAGTATTCTTAATTTGGTACTCAGCTTGAATGTTGTTGATGTATAGGAAAGCTACTCATATTTCCATGTCAATTTTTTATCCTGAGGCCTTACTGAAGTTGCTTATCAGATCTAAATAAGATCTAGGTGGAATCTTAGTTATCTAGATATAGCATCATACCGTCTATGAAAAGTGATAAATTGACTACCTCTTTTCTTAATTGGATACCTTTTATTCCTTTCTCTTGCCTGATTTCTCTAACTAGGACTTCCACTACTATGTTAAATAGGAGTGGTGAGAGGGATCATTTTTATCTGGTTCAAGTTATTAGAAAAATATTTCCAACTTTTGCCTACTCAGTATGATGTTGGCTGTGGATTTGTAATAGATGGCACTTATTATTTTAAGATATATTTTTTTGATGTCTAGATGGTTAAGGGTTTTTATCTAAAGGGATGCTGGATTTTATCAAATGCTTTTTCTGTGTCTATTGAGATGACTGTGCAGTTCTTGTTTTCAATTCTATTTATGTGGTGGATCATATTTATTGATCTGCATCCCAGGAATAAAGCCCATTTCATCATGGTGAATGATCTTCTTGATGTACTGTTGGATGTGGTTTGCTAGTATTTGGCTGAGGAATTTTGTGTCTATGTTCATCAAGGATATAAGCCTATAGTTTTATTTCTTTGTTGTGTCATTGACAGATTTTGGTTTCAGAATGATATTGGTTCATAGAATGAGTTTGGGAGGAGTCCCAAATCCTTAATTTTTAGGAATAATTTCAATAGAAATATTATTAGCTCCACCTGTACATCTGGTAGAATTTGGCTGTGAATCTGTCTGTCCAATGCTTTTTTTTGGTTGGTAGATTTGCATCACTGATTCAATTTCATAACTCTGTTCAGCATTTCAGTCTCTTTCTGTTTCAATCTAGAGAGTATGTAATACTTCCAAGAATTTACCCAGTTCCTCCAGACGTTCTAGTTTACACGCATATAGAAGCTTATAGTAGCCTCTGAGAATCTTTTATATTTCTGAGGGATTGGCCATGTCGCCTTTTTCATTTCTGGTTGCACTTATTTGGATCTTTTTCTCTCTCTTTTTTGTTAATCTGGTCAATAGTCAATCTTTTCCTCCCTCCCTCCTTCCCTTCCTCCCACCTTCCTTCCTTCTTTCTTCTTTTTTTCAAGTTCTTACTCTGCTGCCCAGGCTGGAATGCAGTGGCACAATCATGGTGCTTATTGTAGCCTCAAACTCCTGGGCTTAATAGATACTCCTGCCACAGCCTCTTGAGCTGGGACTACAGGCACATGCCATCACAGTTAGCTAATATTGTTCACTTTCTTGTAGGGATGGGTTCTCATTATACTTTCCAGGCTGGTCTCAAACGATCCTCCTAAATCAGCTCCCCAAAGTGCTGGGGATATAGGCATAAGCCACTGTCCAGGCTTTTTCCAAAACGCCAACTTTTCATTGCATTCATCTTTGTATTTTGTTGTTTGTTGCTGTTGTTTCAATTTCATTTTGTTCTGCTCTGATTTTGGTTATTTCTTTTCTTCTGCTAGCCTTGGGTTCAGTTTGTTCTTGTTTTTCTAGTTCCCTTAGGTGAAATGTTCGGTTGTTGGAGATTATTGTATCTTCTTGATCTAGGTGTTTAGTGCTATTAGCACTATTTTTGCCGCATTCCCAAGGTTTGGGTGTATCTTTGCTATTTTTGTTTATTTCAAAGAATTGTTTATCTCTTCCTTGATTTCACATTTTATTCCAAAGGCTTTCAGGAACAAGTTGCTTAGTTTCCACAAATTTGTGTGGGTTTGAGGGTTCGTTTTTGTATTTTAATTCTACTGTGAACTGAAAAGACACTTGGTATGATTTTAATTTTTTGGAATTTATTAAGACTTGTTTTATGACTGACAGTGTGGTTAGTCTTAGTATATGTTCCATTTACAATAAGAAGAATGTATATTCTGTGATTATTGGGTGAAGTACTCTGTAAATGTTTATTATATTCAATTGGTCAAGTGTCAAATTTAATTCCAGAATTTGTTAGTTTTCTACCTCAATGATCTGTCTAAAGCTGTTAGTGGAAGTGTTGAAGTCATCCACTATTATTGTGTGGCTTTCTAAGTCTTCTCTTTAGTCTAGTAGTAAACACAAAAAATCTAGGTGCTCCAATGTTGGGTTCATATATATTTAGGATAGTTAAGACATCTTGCTGGATTGAACCATTTAATATTATGTAATGCCCTTGTCCTTTTTTTACTGTTGTTAATTTAAGGTCTGTTTTACCTGATAACAAGCTTTTTTTTTATTTTCCTTTTGTATGTGGGTAGAGATTTCTTACATTAAGCCTATGAGTGTTGTTAGAAGTGAGATGGGTCTCCTGAAGACAGCTGAAGGGTGGGTCCTGTTTTTTTAATGCAATTTTCCACTCTATGTCTTTTAAATAGGACATTTAAGCTATTGACATTCAAGGTTGCCACTGATACGTGAAGTTTTATTCCTGTCATAGTGTTGTTAGCTAGTTGCTCTGCAGTCTCATGTTTGTGGTTGCTTTATAGGATCCTTTGGTTATCTTTCTACATTTGCTTTTGTGTTAGGAGGTATTTGTTCTTTCATTTTCGTGCTTAGAATTCCCTGAACTATCTCTGGTGGAGCCAGTCTGGTGGTGACAAATTCATTTAGTGATTGCTTGTCTGAGAAAGACTTCATTTCTTCTTCATTTATGAAGCTTAGTTTGGTAAGTTAAGAAATTATTGTCTGCCATTTCTAAAGTACCCAGGAAAACTTAGAAAAACTATATTTGCTGTGAACCCCTACCTCATGTCTGCTGCACTGTATTCTATATAAACTCTTAGCTCACGTTTGATATATAAACTCTTAGCTCACATTTGATATATTATGTAAACTC
>CAUYQG010199114.1:0-12953 GCA_963574415.1 Tarsius wallacei | reverse complement strand
CTAGAGCAATCAGACAAGAGAAGGAAATCATGGATATCTAAGTAGGAAGATAAGTCAAGTTATTGCTCTCTCTGACAATATGATCCTATACCTAAAAAATCCAAGAACCATTGGTTTAGTACAAAGCAATCCTCTTTAGCTAGAGCATGCTGGTCAGATGAATGCAAATGTTATGGCTCAGTTAATCCATTTAAATAAAGTTAAATCTTGCCAAGATGAATCTAAGCCCCTCATTGATAGTTAAATGTATCTCTCTATTTTGACTATCTGCTAGATGCTCTTGGCACATTCTGAATGAAGCAATCAGTGACTTCCTTATATAGGCAACAATTCCTGGGAAATCTCAGAAAGTTGTCAAAAGAAATGCATAAGAAAACAGAGTCTGATGATTCAGCTTGTAAGTTTCCAGTGGTATTTTCTTACTCTCCAAACTAAATAATTATCTGAGTCTTGTTTTATGATAGATAGAAACAGTGACAGGGGGCCAGTGCTATTTTTATGGTTGTTTATATTCTTGTGCATCTTTTAGACAGCCTTTTAAGAGATAAAGGATCTTTCTTCTTTAAGTTAATGACCACTTCTCCCTATAAACCCCTCCCCCAGGACATCAGGGTTTATATCTTCAATATTTTTCATGTTATAATAATTCTTATTCTGAAAATTAGGTTTTGAAAAAGCCTCGGGTCTTTTGAAACAAAGCAGAAGAAGAATTATATAAGCCTTTTATATAGTTGGTGTGGTGTATAGAGTCTTGTTTCTTGAACAAAAAGCACAGGGAAAAAAAAGGCTAATGTGTCCGTGTGATACTCCTACTGTCCTCTAACTTAACAAGATCATTGCAGTGATCACAAACTCAAACTGACAATCTCAGCACCTAAGGTCTGGGTGCATTTCAGGCAAATATATATTGTACAAGGTAACAATATAAATTAACCTTCTGAAAGTCAACAAACCCAAGAAATACAATAATATTTCAGAGTGCTTTGCTAATTTCAGAGAAAGGTGCTTTACATTTATTTTGTTTAAAATGAATCTTGCCACTCAACATGTTTTGCTTAAAATCCAAATAGACAATTCCTCGTTAGAAATAGGTCAAAATCTTTCGGATAGTTTACTTTAAAAAAAAAAAGGAGATTTCACTTCTACTTCCAGCCAATATGGAGAAGAAAGGTTTTCATGACACGGGACACTAGGTAATAGAAAATGGTGATCTTTGAGGGTTAGAAAACAAATTAAATGAGCACTATGGTTGTCCAAGTGAACTCCCTTGAAAGGCATTCAGGCTATGACTCAAGGAGGGTTAAACTAGGAGGCACCCATCTCTTGAGTTGAAGAGATGGAATTGACAGCTGGGGGAGACCAAGGAGGCTAGAATTCATAGATAGAGTGCCAGAGAAGAGAGAGTTGCACAACCCCCTCCCAAATCATCCAAGGTTTCTCTGTGTATTCTGCAGAGTACTGATTAGTGCATGTATATGAGGAAACTATCTGAGTCCCAGGGACAGGAGAAAGGTACTCAAAATGATTATAGGAAAAAGTACCTGGCCCTTATACAGGACTTAGGTAAAAATGTCCATTTTCATCAGGCAGATTGGAAAACCTCATACATTTAGGACATTGGGGAGAGTACTCATGGTTCTTGCCTTAGTAATAGATAATTAGCCCTTTATGAAACACTTCCAGACTTGACTAACAAATCTTAAAAAACAAGACTTGAAAAGAACAAGCTGTTTGTAAGTCAATTAGTTGCACCCAAGAACAAAGCTCAAGAATATTTATGAGATTGTAAAAATGCCCAACACTCAACAAATCAAATTCATGATATATGGCATCCAAAGATTACTAGGCAGAAAGAAAAGCTGAATAATATGACTCATAATGAAAAGAAAAATCAATCAGTTCAAACTCGAGGATACAGAACTGAAACAGATGTTAGAATTAGCAGACAGAAGCATTAAAGCAGTTATTTTAATCATAGTCCATATGTTCAAAAGTTAGCTTGATACCTGGAAGATTTTTTTTAATCCCAACTGAACTTCTAGAGAGGAAAATTCCAATGTCTGCTATGAAATATATACTAGTTATGATTAACAGTACGTTAGACATTGCAAAACAAAAGATGAGTAAATTTGAAGGCATAGCATTAGAAATTATCCCAAATAAACAGATAAAGAAAAAATATTTTAGATGAATAGATCATCAGCGAACTTTGGAAATAATTAAAGCACCTAACATATATGTAATTGGAGTCTCTGAGTGAGACAGGTAGACATTTGAAGACATAATGGCTGGATATTTTCCAAATTTGATGAAAACTGTCTACCCATGGATCCAAGAGCTCAACAAACCCAAAGCACAAGAAGCATAAAGAAAAATAACACCAAGGGAAATGATAACTAAATTACTTAAAACTAGCGATAAAAGAAAAACTTCAAAGCAGCCAGAAGAAAAAAATATGTTACATTTGGAAGAATTAAGATACACATGACAGAAGATTTCTTATCCAAAACAATGCAAGGGATGAGCCAGTGGGGCAACATCTTTAAAGTACTGAGAAAATTTTGTTAGTCTAGAATTCTATACCCAGTGAAAATATTTCTCAAGTATGAAGGCAAACTAAAGATGTTTTAAACACACAAAAGTTGAAGGGATTCATTCCCAGGAGGGCTGTCATGTAAGAAATGTTAAAGTCCTTCAAGCAGCAGTGCAAGCATACCAGATACAAATATAGATCAGACCAGGTGCGGTGGCTGAAGTCTGTAATCCTAGCACTTTGGGAGGCCAAAGCGAAAGGATTGCCTGAGCCTAGGGGTTCGAGACCAGCCTGGGCAACTTGGTGAGACCTCGTCTCTATAATACATCAAAAAATTGGCTGGGCATGGTGACATGCTTCTGTAGTTTCAGATACTTGGAAGGCTGAGGCAGAAGGATTGCCTGAGTCCAGCAGGTCGAGGCTGCAGTGGCCATGAGCATGCCACTGCACTCCAGTCTGGGCAACAGTGAGACTCCGACTCAAAAAAAAGAAAGAAAGAAAGAAAGAAATATAGATCTATACAAAAAATAAAGATCACCTCAAATGATAAATATACTATCTTCCCACATCCCATGATTTAGGACATGAGGGTGCTCTGAATATGTGACAAGATATGGTAAAGGACCTGATCCCTGAATAACTGAAGGAAACAGAGCAGCCTGACAGTCCAGGCCACTCACCTAGACCTCTTATTGAGAGACAAAAGTCTATGCTTTCAAAATATCTGTATTTGGGGGCTTGGGCTTTACTGACACTGCAGACTGTTCTTAATTAGTCAACTTTTAATACTACAAAGTTGTGCCTTTTACATTAAGATCTTTAATTTACTTCGTATTTTTTTCTCACATGAAAATCGAATGGATCCAGAACATTCTAACAGAAAGACCATCTTTTTCTCACTCATCTGAAGTGCCAACTCTCATATATCTAGCATTTATATATGCATGGCAGTCTTTCTGGGCTATTTGTTCTGTTAGTTTATTTCTTTCTATGATAATATTTGTGCACTAATTAGATATGATATGCTTATACTAAGATTTTATATCTGGCAGAACAAATACTCCAACTTTTCTTCTTTCTCAAATGTATTTCGACTCTCCCTACCATACTGAATTTCCAAATGAGTTTTAGGGTGAGGTGTTTAAAAGTAGATGAAAAGGTTATTAGGAGCTGCGACTAGGTCTCATTAGTTGTAACCTGTCATTTTATGAGCTGATATAAGTCTCTAGTCCTATGACAAGGGTTGGTCTCAGAATGACTTTTTATCCTCACAACTGTAGGGGCAAGGAGTGGCTGGTGGTGAAAGGGTGATAATTTGCTTACCTGGTGAGCATCTGGGAGTCAGATCTCCTCCCTCTGTTTCAGGGACATCTGTAGTCCCCTAGAACAAGGGGTATTGTTTCCCTCTTGGCCTCCATTGGCTTCAGTGATTGTGGTGTAGACCATGTTGATGTGACTTCATTACCGTGACCACATTTAAGTGTGTGTCAATTGCCTATTGAAGACTCCTTCAAGGCATGGAGCAAATTCATCTTGGGCAGAACCTTCGAGAATAAATACGCAGCACTTAATTTACCCTGCAACATTTTAAATCAATGCCTGTTGACTGACTCAAGGGTTGAATTCTATATAACTCCATTTTAATAATATGTTGGGGAATTCAGGCAATTTATTCAGCATTTATCGCTTACTTTTAAGTGCCTGTTTTGCTCTAGGTACTATACTAAATGTTGAATATTCAGCAGAAAGTAAATATATATATATATATATGTATATACGTTTGTGCATGTGTGTATGTGTGTGTGTGTGTGTGTGTGTGTGTGTATATATATATATAAAAACCCTTCTTTCATGAGAAAAATCTAACATTTAAAGAGAAATACAAATATTTAATTTACAAATGTGTTTAGTGCTATGAGAGGAAAAAATTAAGGTTTTATGTAAGAATAACTGGAGGGAGAAAGTGTAGAAAATTACACTTTTCAAGCTAGACCATATTATGGACAAATGAAACTTGATTTTACCTGTGGCATAACCAGATTTGTGTAGCAAATTAAACATAGTTTTTTAATATAATTACTCCATTCATTCATTTATTCCACAACAATTATGTTTGTTGAGTACAATAATGGTGCAGCTATTAGGATCACAAAAATCACCAAGACTCAGTTCCTTTCTTTGGGGAGCTCATAGTTTATTTTTATTTTTATTTTTTTAATTTTGTTTAGAGTTGTGGGGGAACTTGGGAGAATTTGTAAATTGTGTGGAGGCACAGTTTGGGCATCAAGGGAGCCCTTTCAGTCCTGGTCGTAAACATGGTACCTAATGGGTGATCATGTGCCCCTTATCATCCCTCTTTGCCTCCCTTTCTATCAATGCCCAGCACTGGTTGTTCCCACATGTGTGCCCACATGCCCAATGTTTAGTGCTCACCTATGAGTGAGAACATGTGATATTCCATTTTTTATTTCTGTGATAGTTCACTTCAAATGATGGTCTCCAGCTGCCACCATATTGCTGCAAAAGACATGATTTTGTTCTTCTTTATGGCTGCATAATATTCCTTCATGTCTATGTACCATACTTTCAGTGTGCAACTGGGTTGGTTTCATGTTTTTGTGATTGTAAATAGTGCTGCAATAAACAGACATGTACAGGTGTCTTTTTGGTGGAGCAATTTCTGTTCCTCTAGGCATTATCCCAGAAGTGCAATGGCTGGGTCGAATGTTTCGTTGTTTAATAATTAATAGTACATTTCATTAAAATAACGGCTTACCAAATGAAATATGTCCCCCTTTTCCCTTTTTTCATTCTTTTTTAGATGAGGATAGGCATTCACTCAGGCTCTGTGCTGGCTGGAGTTGTTGGAGTGAGGATGCCACGTTACTGCCTGTTTGGAAATAATGTCACCCTGGCAAGCAAATTCGAGTCGGGAAGTCACCCTCGGCGCATCAATGTCAGCCCAACCACTTACCAGTAAGTGTTCTCTGGCCCCCTCCTCCCTGTCTTTGGCATTGCTTTGAACTAATATCCTGTCATCTGTGAGACCCTGTTCGTTTTCTCGATCCTGTTGTTCTCCCAGATATTATGAGTAGAACCGTCCAGTCTGTAAGATAGCAGTTGTGACACAAACTTTTATTTGCACTCTAAGATACTCCATGAAAAAATTGCTTTTACTGGGAGGCAAATAAAGGTTTGTCATTCCGACAATCTCTATCCTTCTGCAGTATACCTGTTTAAAATGCAGGAGAGCAAATGTGAAAGGCCTGTGTTACACTAGAAATCTCAGTATTTTAAAAATATTTGTCATTATTCATAAAAAACAAAGAAATAAGACAGAAAAGGTGGTTCATATGTCTTTTTCTTTTAAATAATGAATGTAAAGAAAAAGACATATGAACCACCTTTTCTATCTTATTTCTTTGTTTTTTTATGAATAATTCATTATATTCAACTTTTCTGCTTAAGGATTTTTTTAACCTGTCAATAAAAAATATGAATTTTCACTATTTCTGCTCTATATTCTTTCAATATGATTCTAAGTTATCAACTTTTACTCACCAAGTGTCAGAAACATTGATCTCAACTATTATCTAAATTTAAATATGTGTATTATCTCATATCCAAAATGTTTGGGGCCAGCAGTGTTTCAGAGTTTGGATTTTTGGGGTGTTTGGAATATCTTTGCATTACGTTATATTTGTTGGATTCCCAAATCTGAGAATCCAATATCTGAAATGTTTCAAGAGCACTTCCTTTGAGCATCATGTTGACTCTCAAATTATTTTGTATGTTTGAAGCATTTCAGATCTTGGATTTGGAGATGTGGAATGCTCAATGGCACTGAGTACAGAGTAAAACTTTAAACCCTATTTGTGTTAAAGGCCATCTTTGACAACATACTTTTGCCTCCTAAACTCATCCATGTTTTGTGCCTGGTAGAAATCTCCCCTACCAGACAATAAACTCCACATGGGCAGGGACTGGGGACAATGTCCCAGAACTTACAAAAGATATTTATCATATAATAGGCACTCTATAAATATGTATTTAATTCATGAATAAATGCATTGACAAGATAGACCTCTCCAGAATAAATAGCAAAGAGCAGCATGAAAATCTCTTACCCTATCAGGCTTTGGCATTATGCTGAGCATTGATGTACAGCTATTTAATTAGTGTCATGATTAGATAACTTAGAATCATATTGAAAGAATATAGAGCAGAAATAGTGACCATTCATATTTTTATTGACATGGTTAAAAAAATCCTTAAACAGAAAAGTTGAATATAAAGATAATAATTTGATTGTAATAATAAATAAAGTGGTGATATTTTGAAATGTTGATACTTAAATCTACGTAGAAGGAATTTAAAATTTTAGATCCTGCAGAATAGATGAGAAAGAGAACTGAGATTACAGACATGAAATAGAAAAAGTTCATGTTAAAAATAGATGTATTTTAAAACTCTTGCTCATTAAAGTAGTGGATACCTTGATTTTACTGTTTTTGAAGAAAAATATCCCTCTTTCTGATTTTAAAAAGCTCAAGTGATCTTGGGGGGCCTAAGAGCTTCTGGACCACACTTCAGGAATCTATCATTCCTTCCTTAAGAATTACCTGCCATTTTCAGGATGTTTGTAAGAGGTCTTTGCCCCTTTTAAACTTCTCCCAATTTTCCAAACACAGCCTAGGCACACTGCAGATGATCTGACAATAACTGCCATATCAAATTGACTGTTGAAAAATTCTCTAGTAGAGATCAGTGATTCTGACACTTGGTGTTCTATAGGGTGAATAAAAGTTGATAACTTAGAATCATACTGAAAGAATATACAGCAGAAATAGTGACCGTTCATATTTTTTATTGACAGGTCAAAAAAATCCTTAAGCAGAAAAGTTGAATATAAAGATAATAATTTGATTGTAATAATAAATAAAGTGGGTATAATAATGAAAGTAGTTGATACTGAAGATCAACTACTTCACGCGTGTCCTCTTCCTGTAGTTACGTATTTTCCCATCATGGTGTGAATCCTTTACTTTCCGTGTTTGTGCAGCTTCGTGTAGATTTACATCTTCTGTGGAAACTGCACTTTAGAAAAAAATGTGTGAAAGAATGGACCAACTATGTGAGGGGTCCACGTGCTGAGCTAGACATCATAACTGTAGCTGCCTTTGTTTACATGTGACCAGTAGAGAATTCCAGGCCAGCCACCCAAGGTCTGTGCATTTTGGTGGGGACTCTGGGTTTTCATAGTCTTTTTCACACTGAGTTCGTGATGATCCTTTGGAATTAGCAAGGTCTGAAGGAGTTAATCATTTCAACCACTGCATACACTGAAGCATATTTTTCTGTTATTATTCTCCACCCTCAATCCCATACCTCCCCAAAATTAAGTGAAGCCATAAATAGACATACTGAGCTGCCATATTGGTAGATTCTTAGAGCAAATAGGTATCTGTGAAGTAAAACTGAGTATTAAGCTCATGAGAGTTTGAAATCTCCATTTTTTTAATTCCTTAAATAGAGTACTGTAGAATGTCCAGCATTGCCTGTTTAACTTGAAATCTTCAGAGAGGATTTTGTTCCGTTTATTTTTAGTAAAACTCTGATTATTATAAATTTTGAGACAGTGGATTACTTTGGCATTATGATAAATTGAAATCATTTTTAACAAATGAATTTTACCTGGAATATTCAAATGATTGAATTTAAAAGAAACAGTTTTACAACTATTGTGGAGTACTAAAAATTAAAAGATAATATAGTAGTCATGATGCCATCACAATTTTAATACTTTACATTTGCTTTAGTTTTTTTATAAAAATTAATTGAACATTTCCTTTGGCTTTTTAAACATCCTTTTTGTTGTGATATCCTAATGAACTTGGTATCTTTCAAAGTTCAGAGTTTTGTTTTGTTTTTATAAAGATGTGGGGTACAATTCAGGGTTAGGTATACAAACGTTGCTTATGCAGGTACCCTTGTTGATGAGGTGTGCCCCTCCCTCCCCTAGAAGTTTCCCTCAACTACCAATCCCACCCCTCCTCCCCTGACAGTTTCCCACTACTGCCAATCCCTTTCTTATAGTATTATAATTGTTCAAAGTCCACTTATGAGTGAGAACATTTGGTACTCTGTTCTTTGTTTCTGTGATAGATCATTGAGTATGACTGATTCTAAATCCATTGAAGTTGCTGCGAACTCCATGTGTTTGTCCTTCTTTATGGCTTCATAATATTTCATTGTGTATATGTACCACATTTTTTAAATCCAGTCCAGCTTTGATGGGCAACATGGTAAGTTCCATGTTTTTGCTATTGTGAATAGAGCTACAGCAAACATACATGTGCAGGATCTTTTTTGTAGAATGATCTGAGTTCCTCCGGGTATATTCCCAATAGGGGAGTTGTTGGGTCATATGGAAGATCGATTTCTAGTTCTTTGAGAAATCACCACACTGTCTTCCAAAGAAGTTGTACTAGTTTGCATTCCCACCAGCAGTGTAGAAGCATTCCTTTTTCCCTGCATCCTCGCCAGCATCTGTTGTTGTTTTATTAATGATGGTCATTTTTACTGGGGTTAGCTGGTATCTCAATGTAGTTTTGATTTGCATTTCTCTGATGATGAGTGAGGCTGAGCACTTTTCCATGTTTCTGTTGGCTGCCTGTATATCTTCTTTTGAGAAGTATCTATTCATGTCTTTTGCCCACTTTTTAATGGGGCTGTTTGTTTTTTTCCTTTCAGCACATTTGAGTTCCATATAGATCCTAGATGTTAGGCCTTTGTCAGATATACAGTTGGCAAATATTTTCTCCAATTCTGTGGGCTGTCTCCCTGCTCTCTTGATGGTTTCTTTTACTTTGCAGAAGCTCAACAGTTTGATGAGGTCCCACTTGTCTATCTTAATTCTTGAGTTATGGGCATTTAGGGTTCTGAATAGGAACGTTGCCAGTTCCAATCCATAAGGGTGTTGCCTGCATTTTCTGAGATTCTTATAGTTTGTGGTTTTACGTTTAGGTCTTTGATCCATTTAGAGTTAATTTTTGTGTATGGTGATAGGTAATGGTAAAGTCCAGAGTTTTGTATATTAACTTTCTACAGATGTGTTCATAAACAGTGGAATTTTATTTACCATATTTTAATTTGCATAAGTGGTATTTTACTCTATGACTCTATCTTTGGTTTCTTTTAAACAAAATTTCATTTTTTAAAGTTGTATCCATGTTGGAACATATAGCTCTAGCTTATGATTTTAATTGCTGTAAAACATTCCAGTGTATAAGTATTCCATATTTTAATTTTTTACTCACTTATTTTCCTACTGATGAACATACAGATTTATTTTCTACTTTTTAATTATTACTAAGTATGTTCCTACAAACGTTATTTACATTTTATTACATAAGTTAGGTTGCTTTACATTTCATATTATATATTCATAATTCTACTTCCTGTAGATTACTAGAGTTGGAATGGTCAGATGTTTATCTTAAATTCTTTGTGATCATAAGAAACACAGTCTTTAAAACTTGGACTATAACTTTCATATGACAGTCCTCATTTTTTTAAGCACGTAACGTGTGAGTCACCTTGTTGCATGAAGTAATGCCCAAGGACCATTGTCTCTGCACCTGGAGCACTTTATTGCTAATTTTATTTCTGGATGA
Source organism: Tarsius wallacei (assembly GCA_963574415.1). Lineage (NCBI taxonomy): Eukaryota > Metazoa > Chordata > Mammalia > Primates > Tarsiidae > Tarsius > Tarsius wallacei. Next base: position 2,744 of record CAUYQG010199114.1, on the reverse strand, counting down.
AAAATAAATCTTTATTGAGTCTTAAATGTTTCATGTTTGATGTTATCATTTTTTCTCCAATAAATGTGATGCTTACACACGTTTTTCCCCACTCATTCCAATTTAAAAATAGTGTACATATGACAAACAATCATCTTAACATCAAGCTACTGATCTGTGCAACTGAAATAACTGCTTATACTGAGAATGACTTCAGCAAATTTTGAAATAAGTGAATGAGCCGGGCTCGGTGGCTCAACCTGTAATCCCGCGCCTTGGGAGGCTGAGGTAAGTGGATTGCCTGAGCCCGCAGGTTCGAAACCCGCCTGGGCAATTTGGTGAGACCTCATCTCTACCATAAATAATAAAAAAAATTAGCCGGGCATGGTAGCTTGCGCCTGTAGTTCCAGCTACTTGGAAGGCTGAGGCGGAAGGATCGCCGGAGCCCAGCAGGTCGAGGCTGCGGTGGTCAGGAACGGCCACTACACTCCAGTCTGGGCGACAGAGTGAGACTCCAACTCAAAAAAAAAAAAAAAAAGAAAGAAAGAAATAAGTGAATGATTTGCCTGAGCAGAATTAATTGTTTTTTCTTGCTACGTGCAAACTGAAACTGTAGAAAGACACTTTAATTACTTTTATATGAAATTTTCCTTAACCTTTAAACATTTTTGCTTTTCTCATTTTACAATTGATCTACTTCTGGATGTTTTAGAATGCCTGTAGAAGGCTTCTTTTTTTCCTGTTAAAACCAAGCTACATTTTAACCACTACTACATAAACAGCTCATCATATGAGGGGATGCACAATAGAGCAGATAGTTCCATACACAAGCTGAGAATCAGAGTGGCGGGGCAGAATCCAAGCCTTAAAGCTTGTTGTCTGTATGAAATTTAGCAACTTAATTTCTTTCTACCAAGTTTTCTCATCTTTAAACTCCTATTTTAGGAGATTATCATTAGCATATAATATATTGTTTATAAAGCATTCTTTTTTATTTTAAAGATGTAGGGTACAGTTCAGGGTTAGGTATACAAACATTGATTATGCAGGTACCCTTTCAATACTTGAAACACAGTGGACATTCACTTACTGCTTTTTCCTGTTCTTTCTGTGAAAGAAGAGACCATCGGCTGCCATGTTTTCTTTAAGCTCTGGCTCCCTCCTCAGTATGGGGGAGGTGAATCCCCCCCAATTTACTTGTTAAATAAACTATTCTTCCTAATCTAAAAAAAAAAAAAAAAAGAAAGAAAGAAAGAAAGAAGGAAGGAAGGAAAGAAGAGACCAAGTTATTCCTACATTTGAATCTCATATTTTACAAACAGCCATGTTGAATGATGTCTGGTAGTAGGATTACACACCTCTTCTGGCAATCCCAAAGAAAGAATGCGTTTGGTAATTTGGCCAAAGCATTTTGAGCTAGAATTCAGAACTGAGATAGTGATCCGTTTATTCCTATACATTTTGATTAACAAAGACATCTATCTTACTGATGACTGTCTAGGTCATAGTCATATGATAAAAACTGGCTGTTTTCTTGGAAAATCTTCCAATTTAAGCAGAGATACATAATTGCTTCAATTAATCATATGTGTATTTTAAACATTAGTTTGCTTAATGATTAATTACTTACTATTGGTTTTGACAACTCAGATTTATTATTTTACAGTTCTGTAGGCTAGAAGTCTAACACAAATCTCACTGGGCTAAAATAAAAATGCCATCAGGGCTGCATTCTTTTTTGGACGTTCTAGGAGAGAATGTGCTTTCTTCCTTTTTCCAGATTCCAGAGGCCACCCTCCTTCCTTAGTTCATGACCTTCTTCCTCCATCATCAGAGCCAGTCATGTTGCATCTTTCTGACACTGCCTCTATCATTACTTATCTTTTTCTGACTCTAATTCTTCTTCCCTATTCTACTTTTAAGAGCCTTGTGGTTACACTGGGGCCATTGGATAATTCAGGATTATTCCCCATTTCCCGATTTTAAAGTCAGCCAATTAGCAACCTTAATTCCATCTGCAACCTTAAGTCCTCTTTGCCATGTAACCTAACATATTCACAGGTTCCAGGGGTTGGGATGTGGACATATGGGGTGGGGGCAGAGGCGGGGATTTTGCCTACAACAAGGGGAAATCTAAAGGCTAAAAACCTGCCTAGAAATATGCCCCAGTCCTTACTTCTACATCCCCATCTTTGAGGACTTTTTAAATTTAACAGATAAATTATATAAGCAAAATCTGAGGAAGGAAAGAACTTTTGCAAGCTGAGAGCTCTGGCTTCTAAAGGATTTTTGCTTGGACTAAAGATATAGATTCCTGAAGACAGACACTCGCTATGGGACTGAATTATATTTCTATATTTAAGAAGCGGCAGAGTCCTTGGCTTGAGGAGGAGATGAAGGAGCAGTCCTGAGAAATGTGGAATTTTTATAAAGATGACTGCAGTCCTCTCCCTGCACAACCTGTCCTCAGACATAGGTATCCCCACATAATCTCTTAAAAAGCTGGGCGCTCATGAAGTGATGATACTTATTTCATACGCATCTTTAGACCACAAATGGAAAATTCCCCAGATTTTTATGCAAGAGTTTGGTATAGTGCGTGATTTCTTTTTTTTTTTTCTTTTTATTGTGATATTGAGGGGTACATTTAAGGGTTAGGTACACAAATATGTCTCATTCAGGCACCCTTGTTTGTAAGAAGTGTCCCCCCCATCCCCAGACAGGTATTTACTGCCATTAATTGCTTCCCCTATCCCTCCCACCCC
>CAUYQG010199113.1:0-14634 GCA_963574415.1 Tarsius wallacei | reverse complement strand
GCCCAGTCTCACAGGATTTGAGGTAGAGTTAGAAATTCAGTAAATGTGAGGTAGGAATTTGTATAACATTTTAAACGTGAGCTAAGAATTTATATAACATATCAAACGTGAGCTAAGAGTTTATATAATATATCAAGCGTGAGCTAAGAGTTTATATAATATATCAAACATGAGCTAAGAGGGGATGTATAGAATACAGTGCAGCAGATGTGAGGTAGGGGTTCACAGCAAATATAGTTTTTCTAAGTTTTCCTGGGTACTTCAGAGGAACTCAAGATTTTCCTTTATTTCCATGCTTGAGGAGGTGGTGCCCAGCAGACCCCTAAAAGGTGTCCTTGCTCTGTCTCAATTGCATAGTAAGAAGTGAAGTTTCTGAACTAAATTTGCTGAACCCAAGAATTATAAAGAATTTCTTCTTAATTTACAAGAGATTCAGGTCAATGACCTTTATTTGACTTTTCACATTAAGCTACTAGAGCTATCAGAGTTCAGCGATTTGCTGAGACCTGAATACTTTCTTTTACTTTTTATTTTGTTTCTCAAAATAGCTATATCATCCACATATCATATGTTTTACCAACTTAAAGTGTAAAATTCAATGGTTTTCAGTATATTCAAAGAGTTGTGTAACCATTAACTTTGATCATTTTTTTGCCCCCAAAATAAATTGTGCCCATTAGCCATCACTGTCATTCCCACCTCACTCCTCTGGTGCCAGGCTAGTATGACTGAAAGGGTAAACTGAGGCAAGGTAGGCTGGTGCTGTGGGAATAACACAAAGATTGCAAAAGTTAAGCAAAAGAGCTTATTATACACTTTCCACAGACAGAAAGGGGCTTACACTCACAGGCAAGCATGGCTCAGAGGCAGGCATGGCTCAGAGGTTTGGGTGAAGGTTAGAGTTTTTATAGGGAGATAGGGTTTAGGTAAAAGTTTTCTCATCAGCTGCATTCTTAGGTGTGGACAACATTAATCAAGTGGCTTGAGGTTGTTAAGGCAACCTGTATCTTGTGACTTCAGTCAGGGGACTGGTGAGTAGTCATGGAAAGTTGATACCTGAAAAACAAATGCTTGAAAGAAACAGCCAAGGGGTTACAAGCAATTATAATTTTTTATTCAAACAATGGATTCTGTGAGCTAATGATCAAGAAGGACTAAAGCAAGTTGCTGCTTTAAGCATGACTAAGCTGGGCAGACTACTATGATTGCTCTTTAGCCTTTTAATTAAAGTTTTCGTATTGTAAAAGTTAAACTCTGAGCTGTGCACAGTGGCTCATGCCTTTAATCCCAGCACTTTGGGAGGCAGAGGCGAGAGGATGGCCTGAGCCCAGGGGTTTGAGGCCAGGCTGGGCAGCACTGTGAGATCTTATCTCTACAATAAATGAAAAAATGAGCGAGGTATGGTGGTACACACCTGTAGTTACAGCTACTTGGAAGGCTGAAGGCAGAAGGATCACCTGAACCCTTTTTTTTTTTTGAGTCAGAGTCTCACTCTGTCATCCAGGCTGGAGTACAGTGGCATGGGGACAGCGACTGCAGCCAAGACCTGCTGGGCTCATGAGATCCTTCTGCCTCAGTCTTCCAAGTAGCTGGAACTACAGGTGCTTGCCACCACACCCAGCTAATTTATTTATTTATTTATTATTTATTTTATTTTATTTTATTTTTTTGAGTTGGAGTCTCACTGTCACCCAGACTGGAGTGCAGTGGCTGCTCCCGGCCACCGCAACCTCGACCTGCTGGGCTCCAGCGATCCTTCCGCCTCAGCCTTCCAAGTAGCTGGAACTACAGGTGCACGCTACCACACCCGGCTAACTTTTTTGATTTATTGTAGAGATGAGGTCTCGCCAAGTTGCCCAGGCGGGTCTCAAACCCGCGGGCTCAGGCAATCCACTCACCTCAGCCTCCCAAAGCGTGGGATAACAGGCTGAGCCACCGAGCCCGGCTAATTTTTTTATTTATTGTAGAGACGAGGTCTCACCAAGTTGCCCAGGGTGGCCTCGAACCTGTGGGCTCAGACAATCCTCTCACCTCTGCCTCCCAAAGTGCTACAATTATAGGCAAAAAAAGTTAAACTCTTAACCATTTTAACTACTTTCTCAAAGATGCCTATTCTGGATATTTCATGTAATAGAATCATACAATATGTATGTGTTTGCCTTCTTTCACTTACATGTTTTCAAGGTTTATCCATATTGTACCATGTATCATATCAGTATGGTAAGGCCTTCCCAGAACAAAGAGAAAGTAACATGGTGCAATCAATGTCTAAGTGCGCGTGCGTAACCCTGTTACAAGCCTGTGCCATGAGATACCCAATCAAAATGTATTTTGCCACATAAGGAAGACAAAGGGGTTAGAATGTGAAGAAAAGTTAGCAAAAAGTATATAAGGCAATGCCCCATTGCGTTTGGGGCTCAGCCTTTGGATGTGAATCTGCTGAGCTGGTGCTGGCTCAAATAAACGCTGCTTCCTGGCAAAGAAGCCTCAGTGTCCTGTCTCTATGTAAAGGGTCCTACTACATATCTAGGGGCTCACCCAGGATATGAAGATGGCGATTCCACCTCCCTTGTTGCCAGGGTGCGACCCCTGGGGTACTGGGAGAGGTGACCTCAACTGGCGCCAGTGGAATGATTGATCTGTAGGGGACTAGCCCTCCTGGCATGCTGGGGCAAGGACCCCGGGAGCACAAAGAAACCCGGTGAGGCCCAGGAACCAGCCAAGGGAGTGCCACCCATCAGACTGTCAAGAGACAGAAAGGGAGCCTGATCACCTCCCAGAGTTGCCCGAGTAGTCCCATAGAGGACAGAACCGTGATTCTAAAGTGCTGGGTGGCAGGTTGGAGATCTTGTGTGAGTACAAATGAATGAGACACTGCTTGACAGCAAAGCGAGAGCAGAGTCCCAATCCGTGGATCCATGGCGACCTCATACAGCTTAGAGCAGAAGTAGACTCAGGTAGAGTCAGGAGAAATCCTGACTCGAAACCTGTTTGGGGGTTTATACCAATCTGCCAATTGCTAAGAGGTGCCTGAAATATCTCCACGAAGAGAGCAGCCAGAGATGGACAAAGCAAGTTCTCACCACTTCCCTTTCCCTTTCTCGTGTGTGATTGTCATCTTTTAGTGGGAGGAAAGGGGTGGCAAACAGAGTAAGCTTACTCCCCTGGAGTGTGTGATAAAGAATTTCAAAAAGGAATATTCAGAAGACTATGGTATTAAGTTGACTCGCAGAAAACTCTAGACATTCTGTGAAATAGATTGGCCTTTGTTCAGGGTGGACTGGCCCTTCAAGGGGTCACTAGACAAAGAACTATTAGCAAAGTGTTTAGAGTCATTGTGGGGGACCCAGGCCACTCTGACCAATTCCCTTACATTGACTGTTGGCAAGATTTAGTCCTTTCTCAATCACCTTGGTTAAAAGTCTATCTAGAAGAGAACTGTAAAATCATGATGGCCTGAATAACGACTTCCTCAAAATGCTGACTGGAGCCTGAGAAGCCCATTCTGTCTGAGGAGCCTGAGAAAATGCCTCTGCCTTATGTGCCATTATATCCTTCACTGCCACCTGCACTCCCCACACCTACTGCTGCTGGAGCCCTGTTGGAGGCTGCCCATACCCCTGAAGCCACCACTCCCATGAAGTTGCCTGAGACACCCCTGGCCACAGCTACTCCAGAGCCACCAATCCTAACCCCATATACTCTGGCCAGAAAGCACCAGGAGGACTCTGCTGGCAGCCCCCGCTTTGCACAGGCACTGAGAGGCCTTACAATTGCCACTGAGAGAAATTAGAGGGCCCCTCTACTACAGTCAAGATGGCCAGATCCAAGGGGGACAACGCACTTTTATATATCAGCCCTTTGCCACCACTGATCTCCTAAAGTGGAAAAACCATACCCCTTCGTTCACTGAAAAACCTCAGGTTATGATTGATCTAATGCAATCCATCATCCAGACCCACAAGCCCACTTCGACTGATTGCTGCCAGCTCCTCCTATCTCAAATTACTCAGACCACTTTAAAATGGTTAGAGGAGTAGGGCTCAGTGGCTCAGCCTGTAATCCCACGCCTTGGGAGGTTGAGGTGAGTAGATTGCCTGAGCCCGCGGGTTCGAGACCCGCCTGGGCAACTTGGCGAGACCTCATCTCTAAATAAATCAAAAAATTAGCCTGGTGTGGTAGCGCACGCCTGTAGTTCCAGCTACTTGGAAGGCTGAGGCGGAAGGATCACCAGAGCCCAGCAGGTCCAGGCTGCAGTTGCCGGGAGCGGCCACTGCACTCCAGTCTGGATGACAGAGTGAGACTCCAACTCAAAAATAAATAAATAAATAAATAATAAAATAAAATGGTTAGAGGAGCACTCCCCTGCAGGGATGGTGAATGCACAGGCCTATGCCCAGAATCAGTTCCCCAAGGAAGACCCTCAATGGGACCCTAACGATGGCCAGGATTTTCAGATGCTCAAGCATTACCAAGAGGCTCTTTTTTTTTTCTTCTTTTTTTGTGAGTTGGAGTTTCACTCTGTCGCCCAGACTGGAGTGCAGTGGCACGATCCCGGCCACCGCAGCCTCGCCCTGCTGGGCTCTGGTGATCCTTCCGCCTCAGCCTTCCAAGTAAACAGAACTACAGGCATGCGCTACCACACCTGGCTAATTTTTTGATTTATTGTAGAGACGAGGTCTCGCCAAGTTGCCCAGGCAGGTCTCGAACCCACAGGCTCAGGCAATTCACTTGCCTCGGCCTCCCAAAGTGCCGGGATTACAGGTTGAGCCACTGAGCCCGGCCAAGAGGCTCTTTTAAAGGTATGAAGGAAGGAAGAAAAAGGCTATGAACATGAACAAAACCTCAGAGGTGCTCCAGGGACCTGAAGAAAGCCCAAGTCAATTCTACCTGAGGCTATATGAAGCATTTTGCCTTTACATTCCCTTTGACCCAGAAGCAGCCGAAAATCAGCAAATGGCTAATGCAGCTTTTGTTGGTCAGGCTCAGGGAGACATCCTATGCAAGTCCAGAAGTTAGAGGGCTTTGCTGGGGTGAATGTTAGTTAACTACTGGAGGTTGCAACGAAGGTATTTGTCAACTGAGGCCAAGAGGTCCAACTAGAAGCAGACCAAAAAGTGAAAAAAAAGGTAGATCTGCTTGCCGCCACCCTAGTGGAATGATCGGGACTCTCCCGGGAAATGGCCCTGTGAGCCCAGGGCCAGAGAAGGAACTGACAAGAAGAACCACCTCACCTAGTAATGAGATTGGGGCAGAACCAATGTGTATGCTGTTTTCAAGAAGGTCATTGGCAAAACAAATGTCCAGAGAATGATCATTCAACTCCCCGTGGAAGAGGGAGAGGCCAGGTGGTCCAAGGACAGTACCAGCCCACACTCCAACCATATGAGACCCCTGAGAATGATTTTGTTGGCCTAGCTGCTGTGGAAAACTATGGGAAAAACTAGGACAGACTGGGCTCCATTTTGTTAGGCCCCCAGGAGGAACCTATGGTCTGAAAGATCATGAGGGACCAGCCCCTTGACCACATGGTAGATACTGGGGTGGAGCATTCTGTGGTAACCCAACCTGAATGCCCCCTCTCATAGAGACAAGCCACTACTGTGGGAGTCATGGGAGGCCGGGCTCGTCGCCCCTTCTTAGCCCCAACAATGCAATCTAGGAGGCCATGAAGTTATTCGCAAATTCCTGTACCTCCCCAACTGTCCTGTGGCTTTGTTTGTTTGTTTGTTTTGAGTTGGTGTCTGACTCTGTCACCCAGACTGGAGTGAAGTGGCCGCTCCTGGCCACCGCAGCCTCGGCCTGCTGGGCTCCGGCGATCCTTCCGTCTCAGCCTTCTGAGTAGCCGGAATTACAGGCATGCGCTACCACGCCCAGCTGATTTTTTGATTTATTTAGAGATGAGGTCTCGCCAAGTTGCCCAGGCAGGTCTCGAACTCGCAGACTCAGGCAATCCACTCACCTCAGCCTCCCAAAGCGTGGGATTACAGGCTGAGCCACCGAGCCCGGCTTGTCCTGTGGCTTTAATGGGTCAAGACTTCTTGGGAAAGCTGCAAGCCCAGATACCTTTCAACTCCCATAGTCAAGCAGCTCTGACCCTAGGGAAACCCAAAGTAAAAATCATGACTCGCACGGTCCCCTGAGGAGAAGAATGGCATCTCTATAGTCTCATAGAAAAGCCATGATAGCCGGGCTCGGTGACTCAGCCTGTAATCCCGCGCCTTTGGGATTAGCCTGAAACACATCCCCAATAGTAGTAGGACTAAAACCGAAGGCTAGACCCACCCACCAAAAGCATTATTTCATCCCTTGCAAGGCACAGACTGGGATCAAGAAACATCTGGAAAGACTTCTAAAGTATAGAATCCTGACCCTGCCTGTCCTCTTGGAACATGCCTCTCCTGCTGGTCCCCAGAAACTGGGAACAGATGACTACTGGCCAGTTCAGGACCTACAAGCCAGGCCAGCGTTACCTTATACCCAGTTGTCCCCAACCCCTACACTGTCCTGAGTCTTATCCTTGCCGAGGCTGCCTTCTTTACATGTATGGACCTCAAGAATGCATTCTTTTGTATCTCCTTGGTCCCTCAGAGTCAACCAATTTTCACTTTTCAATGGGAGAATCCTGAAAACAGGGACAAAGTCCTGTTGACTAGGACTAGATTGCCCCAAGGGTAAAAAATTCCCCGACCATTTTCAGCACGGCATTAACCTCTGATGTAAAAGCCTTCCCAGAGGGCCAACATGGCTGCATGCTACTTCAGTATGTAGATGATTTACTGTTGGCTGAGTGGACACTGGAGGACTGTATGGAAGGGACACGACAGCTCCTCACCCTCTTATGGGAGGCCAGTTACAAGGTTTCAAGGAAAAAGACTCAAATCTGTCAGGAAAAGGTCAAATATCTCAGCTTCCACCTATCCCAAGGACGGCGTCAATTCAGTCCAGAAAGAAAGCAAGCTGTCTGTCCGATTCCAGTGTTGTCAACCTGATGCCAGGTTTGAGAGTTCCTTGGAGCCACAGGTTTCTGTAGAATCTGGATAGCTAACTTCTCTACCTTGGCAAAGCCCCTTTATGAGGTCACAACGGGGAGAGAGCAAGAACCTTTGTTAGGGGAGTGAACACAACAAAAGGCTTTTGAAGAGATTAAGTGAGCCCTCACTAGCGCACCCGCCCTGGGACTCCCAGACATGTCTGAACCCTTTTTCCTGTATATGCATGGGTGTACTGGTGTTGTGATGGGAGTTCCAACCCAAATGTTGGGATTATGGCATCATCTGGTAGGTACCTCTCCAAACAACTTGACTCTGTTGCCCAAGACTGGCCACCCTGCCTATGGGCACTTGCAGCCGTGGCCCTCCTAGTGGCAGAAGCTGACAAATTGACCATGGACAAGAATTAACAGTCCAAGTGCCATATTCATTATTGACATTCATGGAGTATAAGGGACAATACTAGCTAGCTAATACCCAGATGGCCAAATATCAGGGAGTGCTGTGTGAAAACCCATACATTCACCTAGAAATGATGCAAACCCTCAACCCTGCAACCCTGCTGCCTTTCGGGCCAGCTCAGCCCTATCATGACTGCATCGAAGTTTTGGATGACGTATTTTCCAGTTGACCAGACTTAACAGACCAGTCCTCTCAAGGACCCTGATGTTGAGTATTTCACCAACGGTAACTGTTTCCTGAAATAGGGAGAACATCTTATGGTGTACTCCATGGTGACCCTGAATTCCACCATCGAGGTGAAGTCTCTGCCAAAAGGAACCTCAGCACAAAAAGCAGAACTCATTGCACTAACCTGAACCCTCCAACTGGTAGCAGGGATAGGTGTCAATATATACACCGATTCTAAATGTGCCTTCACCATCCTCCATGCACACAGGGCTTTGTATAAAGAGAAGGGCCTAATCAACTTGGGAGGAAAAGACATAAAATATGGTAAAGAAATCCTTGAACTCTTAGATTCTGTGTGGGCCCCTAGGAAGCTAGCTGTTTGCATTGTCAGGGACATCAAAAGGGAGACACCATGGTCGCTCGAGGAAACTGAAGAGCAGACCGGGAAACAAAGCTCGTGGCCTCCCAGGGGACGACAGAACCAACGGCTCTGGATACCACACTGTTCCCTAGTCCATTGCTGGAATGGGATCCAAATTACTCATAACATGAACACACTTTGTTTAAGACTGAAGATGGAAATTACCTCCCAGGCACATGATGGAAGTTTAAGGACGGGTGAGTACCAATTCCCGAGACCTTGGCCCCAACCATTGAAAAGCAGTTCCACCAGGAAACCCACACTGGTCGAATGGCTCTTGAGACCATATTGGGCTGACATTTCTACATTCCTCAACTTTCCAGCATAGCCTGTTCGGTGTGTGAGCAGTGTGGAATGTGTGCCTGAAATAACCTGCATCAGGAGCCTAAGATGTCCCCTGGAGTGCAGAGTGTTGGAGGTCCCATTTGTTGTGGACCTCACTGAGCTTCCCTGAGTTTGAGGCTGCAAATATCTGTTAATCTTTGTATGCACTTTCAGAGGCCTTCCCTACCCACACAAAGTGGCACACAAAGTGATCCGACTTCTAAAAGAAATCATTCCCTGATTTGGGATCCCAATCACCATAAGATTGAACAGTGGGCTGGCGTTCGTGACTGAAATAATACAATTGATGGCAAACAGTTTAAGAATCAAATGGAAATTGCACACCGCATACTGTCCCCAGAACTTCAGAAAGGTGGAATGAATAAATCAAACTCTGAAATTACAACTAAGTAAACTGTGTCAGGAGACCCACCTACATTGGGACCAACTGTTGCCAATTGTTTTGCTAAGAATCAGGTCAAGCCCCACTAGATAAACAGGGTTTTCCCCTTTAGAAATTCTTTACAGATACCCTCCCCGCATCATCAGGAGCATATGGAGGGATCTAAAGGAAGTTGACAACTTTACCCTGAGACAGCAAATGCAGACCCTTGGCTCAACCCTAACTGCTATACACCACTGGGTTAGGGAGCAGTTACCTGTAAGCTTGACCACAGACTCCCACCCCTTTAAACCAGGAGATGCCATATGGATAAAAGAATGGAATATCCAACCCCTAAAGCCCCTTTGGAGAGGTCCGTTCACTGTCATTTTGTCCACCTCTATTGCAGTAAGCTGAGGTGGCCCCCTGAATTCACCACAGCAGAGTGAAACCAGCCTCTCAAGACTGGGAGTGTACCTCTGATCCATCAACATTGGATAAGTTGACCATCCTGGGGAAATGAGTTGCAACCCTAGAAACCTAGAAGATTGCAGCCCTACCTTAGTCACTCCAGAAACTAACTGATTTACGCATAGCAGAAGCTTGAGGAATCAATCATCTGATGGGATACATATACTGTTCTTTTACTGTAATGTACTGTTACCCCTCATCTTTATCTATTGCTGTAATCCTCACTTCAGCCCTTGCCATAGGGTTAGCGGAAGCCACCCCGGCTGACTGGAAGTGTGGAGAAAGGGTCATACTAGCACTTTTTCTTCTTGTGGGCAGGATGCTTTATTGCTATTGGTTGCTTCTAATCTGGGCCCCTTTCATTGACCTAAGTCCCCTGTCCTATGATCCATGTAACCTATGACCCAAATGGGCCGAGGGGTTACATGGACCCTGCTCTGCTACACCCATTTTGCATGCCAGGAAAAGGTCCAGGGAACCTGCATAACAATGGGACCACCTATTCCTTTTGCAACCACGAGGGCCACTATGCTTGTTTCAACCCCCAGTACTCTCCTGCCAGGGAATGGTTAGAGGTCCAGAAAGATCTTGACAGGACCTTGATTAGCAAAACCCAGTTACTAATGCCTCCTGGCCGATATCAATATTCTTTGATGTATGTGGAGTTATAGGACCTATATCGTCAATGCACAATAGACCATGTTCAATAGGGGAACAAGAATACGAATACAGTTCCAATGATACATAAGTGAACAAGCCCCACCCAAATTTTCATGTTTTGGGGGTGGCACCCAGACATGCCCTTGGGGCTGTGTTTCATGGGCCACCTGGAAAAGAAAAAATAATATAGCACAACTCCAAAATGGTGTTGCCACATGCAGCTGTGAATCGGGAACTTGTAACCCTGTCAGTTTCACTATCTTTGACCCAAAAAGCTCAAAATGAAAGAATGGCCTCAAACTTGGTGTATACATATATGGGCGGGGTGAGGATCTGGGAACCATATTATATGTCGAAGAGATCACAGTTTCACGTCGAGCCTCATCCCATGAGGTCTTTCATTTCTTTTATGAGAAAATAGGAAGTAGTCCTCCTCCTCTTTCCATCACCATGAGAAACCTGTTCTTAGTCCTTGCAGAAACTATTGCCCAAACTCTAAAATTCTCTTCGTGCTATGTATGTGGAGGAACTAACGTGGGAGATCAATGGCCTTGGGAAGCTAGGGAACTGGCTCCCCATGAACCCTATAATGAAACAGGGTACCCTACCCTGCCACTGACGTTTGTCTTCTTTTTTTTTTTTGAGTTGGAGTCTCACTCCGTCGCCCAGACTGGAGTGCAGTGGCATGCTCCTAGCCACCGCAGCCTCGACCTGCTGGGCTTTGGCGATCCTTCCGCCTCAGCCTTCCAAGTAGCTGGAACTACAGGTGTGCGTTACTACGCTAATTTTTGATTTATTGTAGAGATGAGGTCTCGCCAAGTTGCCCGGGCGGGTCTCGAACCTGCGGGCTCAGGCAATCCACTCACCTCGGCCTCCCAAAGTGCTGGGATTACAGGCTGAGCCACCGAGCCCGGCTGAGGTTTGTCTTCTTAAGACCTCCATGGGGAAAAAACTGCCTTGCCTGATGGGGAAAGAAATTTAACACTCCTGTTGGAAGCCTGATATGCCTGGGCCAAAAATTCTATAATGCAATGGCCCAGAAAACCCAACGGTGGGGGTCCCCAAACCTCTCTGAACCAAACTCTCACCCTTTGTCTAGCTTCCCCCACCTCCGGCAGTCCTGGGACAATGTCAGTGCAGACCTTGAATGGTGGACCTCGAATGGATTGTATTGGATATGTGGGAAAATAGCCTATACCATACTTCCCCAAACTGGTCAGGATCTTGTGTGTTAGGGTTTATTCACCCATCCTTCTTCCTCTTGCTCCTGCTTGCCAGAGGGGAACACTTAGGAGTTCGAGTATATGAGAACTGGAACACCCAAAGAACACGGCGTGCCTTATAAATTGGCAACTGGAAAGATGATGAATGGCCCCCTGAGCGTATCATCCAGTACTATGGTCCAGCCACATGGACAGAGGATGAGTCCTGGGGCTATCGGAGCCCCATTTACATGCTAAACTGCATAATTCAGTTACAGGTGGTTGTTGAAATTAACTAATTAACTAATGAAACTGCAAAAACCCTTAACATACTAGCCAAACAGCAAATCAAGATGCGCAATGCTATCTATCAGAACCGCTTAGCCTTAGATTACTTGCTTGCTTCTGAAGGATGAGTTTGTGGAAAGTTTAACTTAAGCAACTGCTGCTTACAAATAGAGGGTGAGGGAAAGGTTATAAAAGAAATCACCGACCAAATGAGAAAAACTGCTCATGTCCCAGGGCAGATCTGGAAAGCCTGGAAACCTGGGGAATTGTTTAGGGGATTGTTCTCAACCTTCGGGGGATTCAAAACCCTCATAGGTGTGTTATGCTTTTGGGAATCTGTCTAATCCTTCCCTGTCTGGCTCCCCTGGTTATAAGGTGTCTCCAGCCTCGTTGAGGCCATGGTGGAAAGGAAAATGGCAGCACATGTAATGATGTTATGGAAATACCAACCCCTAAACCAAAGTGATGCCCTTTGACCCTAGAAGGGCCTGAGCACCCAAGGGGGGAATGTGGTAAGGGCCTTCCCAAAACAAAAAAAAAGTAACGTGGCACAATTAATGTCTAAGTGCACATGTATAACACTGTTACAACCCTGTGCCATGAAATACCCAATCAAAATGTATGTTGCCATGTAAGGGAGACAAAGGCGCTAGAATGTGAAGAAAAGTTAGTGAAAAGTATATAAGGCAATGAGTGCCCCACTGCATTCAGGGCTCAGCCTTTGGATGTAAATCCGCTGAGCCTTTGCCAGGACAAATGCTGCTTCCTGGTAAAGAAGCCTCTGTGTCCTGTCTCTCTGTAAAGGGTCCTATCACATCAGTACTTCATTACTTTTTAAGACCGAATAATATTCCATTGTATGACTGTACCATATTTTGTCTGTCCATTCATCAGTTGATGGACATTTGCCTTGTTTTCACTTTTTTACTATTATGAATAATGCTGCTATGAACATTGCTGTACAAGTTTTTATATGGACATACGCTTTCATTTTTCTTGGGTATATTCATACCTAGAAGTGGAATCACTGGGTTGTATGATAACACAATGTTTCTTGAGAAATTCCCATTTTTTTACTGACTGTTGATAAAAGAAGAGAAAAAATTCAACTCAGCAAAATTCTGAATAAAATAAACTGTGTTGAAAAGATGAAGTTCTACAACTATGTGAGACAAACTGTTAACAATAAACACTACATATTTTGACTGGGTATGGTGGCACTTAGGGAGGCCAAAGTGGGAGCATTGCTTGAGCCCAAGCGTTTGAGACTAGCCAAGCAACATAGGGAGACGGCATCTCTACAAAATATACAAAAATTAGCCACATGTGGTGGTGCGTGCCTGTAGTCCTAGCTACTTGGGAGGCTGAGGAGGAAGGATTCCCTGAGCCCAAGAGGTCAAGGCTGATATGAGCCACGATCATGCCACCGCACTCCAGCCTGGATGACAGAGTGAGACTCTGACTGAAAAACAACAACATATAGCTATATTTTGAGTTGGAGACTCACTCTGTTGCCCAGGCTAGAGTGCAGCGGCACACTCAGGGCCACTGCAGTCTGGACCTGCTGGGCTCAGGCGATCATTCCACCTCAGTCTTCCTAGTACTTGGAACTACAGACATGCGCCATCACACCTGGCTAATTTTTCTTGATTTATTATAGAGATGAGGTCTCACCAAGTTGCCCTGGCTGGTCTCGAACCCATGGGCTCAGGCTATCCTCTCACCTCGGCTCCCAAAGTGCTGGGATTATAGGTGTGAGCCACTGTGCCCAGCCAACTACATATTTTTTAAAAGAAAAAATAAATTTTATTTTGGAACTGTGAATAATTTATTTTCTTTATCTTTGAATTTTATATTAAAATATATTTATTTATATTTGAGGAAAACTTTGTTCAAAGCAAAACATGATGTGGCCATCCAGGGAGGAATACCATAAGGAAAAAAGCATATTCTCTGACAAGATATCCAACAAAGGGGACTGCACAGCATGCTTTGTGTTTTGCCAGTTTCTTTGCTAGACAAAGAGCACAGATGTATTCGTATATTTACATATTAACATGATCCTCACAATATGGTATCTATATAGATCCCACAATAGGCAAAACAATGGACTTGAACTAGGGTCAGTCACCTGTCTCCCTAGGTTTACGGGAGAGAGAACTGGAATAGAGGCAGCAGGGTTTGGTCCAATATTCAGCCTGGAGACCTGAAAACTAAAACAAGATCCCTCCTCCTACATTCCCTGGGCTGAGACTACTTCAGTTCCCCCCTCCACCTTTTTTTTTTTTGCCCTGTGGGCAATATGGTCTCTCTCTTTTGGGAGATAAGAGCTGCCTGTGGAAAAGCAGCAGCTATTCCTAGTAACCATGGGAACCTTATTGGCATGGCAACCTGGCAGCCATAAGAAAGGCAGCCAGGAGGGTGGAGGAGAGGGGAGCAGTGGGAAGTAGTCCTGAGGAAGAGGGGAGGGGGAAGCAACCTTCCTTCCTGCTGAGGAGAGAAAAGGAGGACAAAAGGCAGCAGCTGGCCCCATGAAGAAGCCCCTGATAGGTTCAAGCCTCACTACTTGATTCAGAATGGCCGTGGAGCAGGGCTATGAGCCAAATTGGGCACCAAGATTTAGACCTATTGATATTTTTCTGTTCTGAAGTATGGCTCAGCAGCAGTAATGAAAGAAATAGGGCCGGGAGACACAGAGTAAAAGATTTTACAATATGTGTCCAAATGCTGACGTCAAGTTTTGGTTGCTTTTTTGGGGATCTGAGAGCCCAAGAATCTTTGATTAAAGGCATCTAAGGACAAATACATTTCCAAGACACACCTAAAGCAAGAACTAAATTTTTGCAATAAGGCTGAGAATGTAGTAAAAGCAAAAACAAACAAATGAAGGCACCAAGAACTCAGCAGGATGATACAAAGATTATTTTAAACTGAAAACATTTGAGCTACAGAAGATGCAGAAAGAAATCTTACCTGAATTTACCTGATCTGAAGCAGAGCCTCCCCAAAATACAGCTGCCATTAATACCCCCTCTAAGAGAGTTCCCAGTTTGGGAGAAGACTGATCCTTAGCATATAGAGGTACAAAGTCAGCTGACATTAAATCCCCTTCTGAGCCGGCTAGGTGGCTCAGCCTGTAATCCCGCGCCTTGGGAGGCTGAGGTGAGTGGATTGCCTGAGCCCGCGGGTTCGAGACCCGCCTGGGCAACTTGGCGAGACCTCATCTCTACAATAAATCAAAAAATTAGCCAGGCGTGGTAGCGC
>CAUYQG010199109.1:0-11474 GCA_963574415.1 Tarsius wallacei | reverse complement strand
CAAGGAGGACTGAAGGAGGACCAGGGCCCCATCCTAGAACCTCTAAACCAAGCACTACAGCAGCTATCTGGGCTCCCAGTCCTATGCCAACCTGAAGCTTGGGTTACTGGGTGCATGTCCTGTGGTTTGTGGGGGTCAGGTACG
This sequence comes from Tarsius wallacei, assembly GCA_963574415.1. Taxonomy (NCBI): domain Eukaryota; kingdom Metazoa; phylum Chordata; class Mammalia; order Primates; family Tarsiidae; genus Tarsius; species Tarsius wallacei. The sequence continues at coordinate 11,330 of CAUYQG010199109.1, read as the reverse complement.
AGCAGGGTATTTTTTTTGAATACCCATGTCTTCCAAGCTTTAGCTCACTGATACCACAGCCCTGCTCTGGCACATGCAACTCCCTGGAAAAATGCATTATAAGGATCAGGAACTCATGTCTAGACCTCCTCCTCTTCCTTTATGTTCTCCTCAAATGGGACCACCACTTCTCCATTTAGGTTTCTGCTTTGGGCTCACCTGGCTGGTCCAGGTCCTGTGTGCCCTCTGTCCCATCCCTGGAGGGGTGAACCTCACACCTCCACTCCCTCCTCTGACCCGGTAGAGCTCCTGAGTTCACATCCCGGTGCTTCTCTCTGGTCTCAAGTGGGTGTCTCAGGCCCAGAGAGGGCAACCTCTTCTCATCACATAGATGTGTTGGGACACAGCCAGGGTTGGCACTGTCTTCTCCTGAGCCAGTTCAGGTATGTGGATGGAGCAGGTGGAAGCTCCCTGAAGCCTCACAGAGCCTTGTGTACCCCTCAGGCTTGGGGATGGTGTGGCAGGAATTTAGACTGAATGTGGCTTGCAGGGCACTCGTGGCCCTGGAGTCACACCCAACTTGGTCTATAATTTGTCAACTCCAGGCTTAACTGATGAAAACATTAACAAACTAACCTGAAGAGAGGTGGGGAGGTGGGTGACTCCAGGTTGTTTTTGCAATTAAACCCCATCAGGCCCTGGCTCACTGTCTCTACATTCCTCTCACCTTTCCTTCATGGTGCAAAGATGTCTGCTATGACTCCATCACAGCACAGAGGGAAGAGGTGGCACCAGCAAAATTTCTTCTTCTACCTACCTCTTTTTTTGAAAGCCAAAGGCCAATTGCCAATGGCTTATGGTTATCTTGACCAGAACAGTGGCCACTGTGGTTGCATGGCCACTTCTAAATGTAAGAGAGTCTAGGAAAGCTAGTGTCTGACAGGGGAGAGCTCGATTGCCATGAATGGACTGGATCAAACATAATTGCCACATCTGAAGCTGAGCAAATTACAACCCCAAACAAGAGGAGGTACTGAGGGCAAGAAGAAGTAGGTAGAATGCCACAGGAAGGAGCTTCATCCTTGTGACCTGGGGAGGGGTAAGGTCTGAGGGTCAGAAAAGAAAGGAGAGAGGCCCTGCTCCCCCTCCCAGGGGCCCAGGTTCCTATCTCTGAGGATTAATTTGGGGTTGCAGTTCCCTGATGAGCAGATCTATAATTCACGTAGGGTCCTATCCAAGCTGGTCCTATGTTAAATACACAAATCTAGCTACAGCCTCTCTGCCAACCAGGCATCCAGACATCCAGAAACTATCTTTTTTATTATGAGCTAAAATGTGCTTTCCACAGCTTTCAGCCATTGACCCTAGTTCTACTTTCCTGTACATTTTTTGCAACTTTCTGTGAATCTATTATTTCAAAACATAAAGTTAAAATAAGTTGAGACATGAAAGATACAAGAAGTACTCAAATTGTACTTCTAGAGATGAATACTATAATACCTAAGATGAAAAATACACTCCATGGGATGAACAGCAGATTAGATATTACAGAAGAGATTCATGAACTTGAGACATTGCAATAGGAACTGCCCAAAATGAACCACAAAGAGAATTAGGAATGCAAATAAACGAAAAGCGAATCAGTGAACTGAGAAGGTTCTTCAAGTAGCCCAATTTATGTTAGAATTGTAATCACCGAAGAAGAGTGGGAACCGAAAAAATATTTGAAAATATAATGGTTGAAAAACTTCCAAATTGGATAAAAAACTAACCCCAGTACAGGTCAAGGGTAAGTGCAATCACAAAATTGTGTTTGAAAAAATCAAACACAAGCACAAGAAGCATGAAGAAAATGTTGCCAAGGCACAACATAAGGACATTGCTTAAAAACAGCAATAAAGAGAACGTCTTAGGCCGAATGCGATGGCTTATGCCTGTAATTCCAGCACTTGGGGATGCCAAGGTTAGAAGATTGCTTGAGCCCAGGAATTCAAGACTACCCTGGGCAACATAACGAGACCTCATCTCTAAAAAAAAAAAATCAGAAAAAATTAGCAGGCCATAGTAGTGTGTACCTGTAATCCCAGGTACTTGGGAGGCTGAGGCAGAAGGATTGTCTGAGCCTGCTAGAGAACCTCGACACCTCCACTCCCTCCTCTGACCCAGTGGAGCCCCTGCATGCACATCAAGGCTGTGGTGAGTCTTGATCATGCCACTGCATTCTAGTCTGGGTGACAGACTAGACTCAAAAAGCAAACAAACAAATAGAAAGAATATCTTAGAAGCAGTCAGAAAAAAAAAAAGACACATTAGATCCAGAGAACCAAAAATATGGAAGATGACAGATTTCTCACCAGAAACAATGCAAGCAAGAAGTCAGTGGAGCAACATCTTTAAAGTACAGGAAAAATGCCTTTCAAATATGAAGACAAAAATCTAGGACTCTTGAAACATACAAACGCTGAAATCATTCCCAGCAGATCTTGGCTGCAAGAAATGTTAGAAGTCTTTCAGGCAAAACGATACTGGATAAAGATCTAGATCTACAAACAGGGAATGAAAATCACTACACATGGGGATAACATAGGTACATTTATTATTTAACATTCTTCAGCAAACCATTGATTCCTTAAAAAAGAATAACAATGTGGGGAGGGGACCCCCAGAAACCCGGAATTTATTCATAAAAAATTATGTATTTATTCTTACATGTTTAAATTTCAGTCACCTTCAAGTACTCTTTGTTTGATGCAAAACACCTATTGAGATACTTTTTTTCACTGCTCAACTCATCAATTTTGATGCCTTTTAGTGTTTCTGCTATTTTTTGTTTCACCTCTCCCACATTGGCAAAACGTTTCCTTCTGAGTATTTTTTTCATCCTGGAAAAAAAAAAAGTCACTCAGGGTGAGATCAGGTGAATAGGGAAGTTGGGGCATGGGGATCATGTCATCTTTGGTCAAAAACTGCTGAATACCCAGTGTGGTGTAGGCAGGTGTGTTTGTAAATTACCCACCATGAAAAGGGCAAACACGTTGAAATAATATCCCAAAAAAATTCACTGAAGCTGAATGCAGCCTCTCACAACAACACTAGCTGGTACGCTGATGCCCATGTGTTCCTAGAACACTTACCTAGTGGAGAAAGCCTGTACTACAAGGGACCTGCCCTCCAAAAAGATAATTCCAGCTTTTTGGATCCCCCCTCATACATTGGAGCCTACATCATGGGTAAACGTGAAGTGTGACAATAGCATAAAGGCAGGGAGGAGAGAGATGGAGGTTTACTGGAGTAAGGATCTTATACTCTGCTTGACATCATGTGATTTCCATATTACCTGAAGGGACTATGATCAGTGTATTGAAAAGGTTTACATTAAAATAACAAAACAGTTACAAGCTAATAAGTCAATAAAGGAGATAAAATGTTATCATAAATACTTGATTAATGTAAAAGAAAGACAGAAGAAAAGGAAAAGGGGAAAAAAAAAAGCCAGAAGAGATTCTGTGTCTGGAACTCTACCGGGAGGAGCCCTGCTGATTCAGTTCCTGCAAAATAAGCATAACATGTAAAAATTATTTTTCAAAATCCAAACATTTAAAGCTTCTAGAAATTATCCTGAGGAATATAGCAAATGAAGAAACATTTATTCAAGAAAATATATAGCAACTTATCAAGAGTAATAAGAGTCTTTGGCAGCTGAGCCATGACCTGCTCCCTCCCTCCCTTGGTGTACTGCCCCCAGCTCCTTTGATGGGAACTTCACTCTGGGTGGGTGTGGCCAAGGAGATCAGGATCCCTCATTCTTTAATTTCTGGGCAAGGGATATGGAATATGGTAGACACAATAATGGTCCCCCAAAGGTATCAGGTCCTAATCCCTGGAACCTGTAAATGTTACCTTGCACTGAAAAACAGTCTTTGCAGATCTGATAAAGTTAAGGATCTTGAGATGAGGAGATCATTTTGGATTATCTGAGTGAGTCTTTAATGCCATCACAAATGCCCTTATAAGAAAGTGGTAGAGGGAGATTTGACACACAGACAGAAGAGGAGTCAGTTTGACCAAAAAGGCAGAGACTGGATGAAGCTGCCGCAAGACAAGGAAGGCCAGCAGCCACCAAAAGGTAGAAGCGGCAAAGAATGGATTCTATCCTAGAGTATCAAGGGGACTATGGCCCTGCCTTGATTTCAGCCCAGCGATACTGATTTCAGACTTCAGGCTTTCAGAACTATTACAGGATAGCTTTCTTTTATTTTAAGCCACCCAATTTGTGGCAATTTGTTACAGCAGTCACAAAAAAACTAATACAGATTTTTAGTTGCTGGGGTGGGGTACTTCTGTAATACCTAAAAATATGGAAGTGGGTAACAAGCAAGGCTAGAACTGTGAGAAGCATGATAGAAAAGGGCAAATCTGCCTGGAATAGACAGTTGGTAAAAGTGTGGATGTTAAAGACTCTGTCAGTGAGGACTCAGGAGGAATTGAAAGACCTGGTAGAAAAAGCTTTATCGTTTTTGTTTGTTTTTTGTCAAAGTCACACTCTGTTGCCCAGGCTAGAGTGCAGTGACATGATCACAGTTCACCATAGCTTCGACCTCCAGAGCTCAGGTGATTCTTCACCTCAGCCTCCTGAGTAGCTGCGATTACAGGTGTACACCACCATGTCCAGCTTTCTTTTTTTTTTTTTGTAGAGACAAAGTCTCAGTATATTGCCTAGGTTGGTCTCAAACTCCTGGCCTCAAGCAATCTTCCCGCCTTGGCCTCCCAAAGTCCTGGGATTACAGGTGTGGGCCACTGTGCCCGGCCAGTATTGTCTTAAAGAATATTCATATCATCATAAGTAGAATGTTGATAGAAATAAGAATGTTAAAGGTGTTTCTGGTAAGAGTTCAGAAGGAAATGAGGAACATTTGGAAACTGGAGGAAAGGCAATCCTTGTTACATATAGTCAGAAATATACCTTGATTGTGTTTTTGTTTTTAAAACATGGTTTTTATTGATATATAATAGTTTATGTATTTGGAGGTACATGTTATATTTTGATACGTGAATCAATGTGTAATGATCAAATCAGGGTAATTGGTATATCCATCACCTCAAAGATTGGGAGCATTTCATATCTTCTCTTCTCGTTATTTGGTAATACAAAATAACTTATCATTAAATACAAATTCCCTACTGTACTATCAAATACTGGAACTTATTTCTCCCATCTATCTGTATTTTTGTACTCATTAACCAACTCTTTTCACTTCATCCTCCCCCCATTGTTCCCAGCCTCCATTAGATTCTATACCTCTGTGAGATTCACTTTTTCATTCTCACATATGAGTGAGAATCTGCAAAATTCATCTTTCTGTGCCTGGCTTATTTCACTTAACACAATGACCTTCAGTTCCATCTATGTTGCTGCAAATGACAGGATGTCATTCTTTCTTATGGCTGAATAATATTCTATTGTGTATATATGCCACATTTTCTTTATCCACTCATTCATTGATGGACACTTAAGCTGATTCCATATCTTGGCTATCATGAAAAATGCTGTGATGAACATGGGAGTACAGATACCTCTTCGATATACTGATTTCTTTATTTTGGATATATACCCAGCAGTGGGATTATTATATCATGTGGTAGCTCTCTTTTTAGTTTTTTGAGGAATCTCCATATTGTTTTCCATGATGGCTTTACTAATTTGCATTTCTACCAACAGTGTATAAGAGTTTCCCTTTCTCTGCATCTTCACCAGCATTTGTTACTTTTTTTATCTTTTTGATAATTGCCATTTTAACTGGGGTAAGATGATATCCTATGGTGGTTTTGATTTGCATTCCCCATGGAGATTAGTGATAATTAATATTTTTCCATACACCTGTTGGCTATTTGCATGTCTTCCTTTGAGGAATATCCATTCCAGTCTTTTGCTCATTCTAAAATCAGATTATTTGTTTTTTGACTATTGAATTATTTGAGTTTTTTATATATTCTTTTCATTAATCTCTTGTCAGACGGATAGTTTGCAAATATTTACTCCTATTTGGTAGGTTGTTTCTTCAATTGTGTTTTATAGTGTGTAGAAAGCAGAACTTGAAAATATTGTAAGGAATTTAGCTGAGGATATTTCCAAGTAAAGTGTGGCAGGTACAGTCCATTTTTTCTTTTCTTTTCTGCTTATTATAAAATGCAGAAGAGCAGAAAAAATTGAGGAAAAACTGATAGGCAAAAAAGAACCAATATTTTATGATTTGAGAAATTCTCAACCTACCCAAATTACAAAGGATACTAAAATCAGGAAAGACAGTAGTAAGAAACATGCTACAGAGAGAAGGCAAAGGGTGTGACTAGAGAATAATTATTATAAATGTATGGACTAGCTAGAAACACGACATCCCAGAACCAATGTGGAAATATTGGAGGTCGTGCTCAGGTTTCTACCTACAATGACTGAAAGTAGAGCCAGTGCAGAAGATCTTTCTCCTGGGCTGTTGCCACTGTCTGAACTGTGGTCACCTCTACGTGTTGAGTGGTACTTCAGGGGCCTCTGCATTCTGGATTTGGAGTTCTAGATGCACTCTAGGTGACTTGCCTTGTATTCTTCCTTTCTCTATATTTGTCTATCTCTTATTTATACCATTCTTAAAAGATGAGTAACCATGTATTGTGTATTTGGATTTATTATTAATTTGAGTTTTGCCTAACCTTTGCAGTGTATTGAATATAAAATTAGCTTTTACATACTTATTTTTTTCTTAGTCCCTGACAACCACTTATTAGTGGTTGTCAGGGACTAAGAGAGGGAGAAGAATGGGGAGTGTCTTAGTCCATTTGGGCTGTTATAGCAAAATACCTTAGAGTGTCTAATTTATAAACAACAGAAAATTATTGCACACCATTCTGTAGGTTAGAAAGTTCAAGATCAAGCTGCCAGCAGATTCAGTGTCTAGTGAGGTCCCATTCCTTATACAGGGTGCATCTTTTTCTCTACCACTCCCTTGATGTTCTCCCTGAATTTTTTTAAATTGAGGTAAAAGTCACATAACATTAACTCCATTACTTTAACCATTTTGAAGAGTATAATTCAGTGGCTTATAATACTTTCACTATGTTGTAAAACTATCACCACTATTTAATTCCAGAACATTTTTATCACTCCATAGAGAAAACCCATCCCCATTAAAAATCACTACTTACTAATTTTTGAATGTATGTGTTCCCCCAAAACTCATGTGTTGAAACCTGACCCCCAAGATAATGGTGTTAAGAGATGGAGTCTTCGGGAGGTAATTAGATCTCATGAGTGGGAATAGTGCCCCTTATGAAAGAGGCATGAGAGAGCTTGTCATCCCTTTTGCCCTTCCATCATGTGAAGACACATAGAAGGCACCCTGTATAAGGAATGGGACCTCACTAGACACTGAATCTGCTGGCAGCTTGATCTTGAACTTTCTAGCCTACAGAATGGCGTGCAATAATTTTCTGTTGTTTATAAATTAGACACTCTAAGGTATTTTGCTATAACAGCCCAAATGGACTAAGACACTCCCCATTCTTCTCCTTCTCTTAGTCCCTGACAACCACTAATCTGCTTTCTGTCTCTATTGATTTGCCTATTCTGAACGTTTATATAAATGCAAGCATATGATATGTGGCTTTATGTATCTGGCTTATTTCACTTAGCATGTTTTCAAGGTTCATTCATTTGAAGCACGTCAATATTTTATTAATTTTTATTGCTAAAAGTATTTCATTATATAGATATACCTGATTTTGTTTATTAATTCATCAGTTGATGGACATTTGGGTTGTTTCCACTTTTCAGCTATTACAAATAATGCTTCTATGCACATTTGTGTAAACTTTTTGAATGAACATATGTTTTCAATTAGCTTGGATATATACCTAGAAGTAGAATTGCTGGTCATATGGGAATTCTAGGTTTCACTTATTAAGGAACCTCCAAACTTTTTCCACAGCAGCTGTACCCTTTTACACTGCAATGTACAGAGATGCAAATTTCTCCACATTCTCACCAATACTCACTATTTTCCTTTTTCTTGTTTTTATTTTTTCCATTATAGCCATTCGAGTGGGTATGAAGTGGTATCGTATTGTGGTTTTGATTTGCATTTTTCTTTTCCTTGTTTTTTTTTTTTGAGTTGGAGTCTCACGCTTGTCACCCAGGCTGGAGTGCAGTGGCACACTCACAGTCACCGCAGCCTCGACCTGTTGAGCTTAGGCAATTCTTCTGCTTCAGCCTTCCAAGTAGCTGAAACTACAGACTCATGCCACCATGCCTGGCGAATTTTGTATGTGTGCGTGTGTGTGTGTGATTTATTGTAGAGACAAGATCTCACCAAGTTGCCCAGGCTGGTCTTGAACCCCCAGGCTCAGGCAATCCTCTGGTTTTGATCTTCCAAAGTGCTGAAATTAAAGGCTGATTTGCATTTTTCTAATAACTAATTATGTTGATCATCCTTGCATGTGTTTTTTGTTTTTATTTTTTTCTTGCCTTTGTACTTCTTTTTTTAAATAAATGTCTATTCAAATCCTTTCTCCCTTTAAAAATTTGGGATTTTTGTTGTTTGTTACTGCTGAGTTGTAGGAGTTCTTCATATGTTTTGAATGCTAGACCCTTATCACATATGTGTTTTAAATGTTTTTCTCCCATTCTGGGGATTGTTTTTTCACTTTCTTGTTAGTATTCTTTCATGCACAGAAGTTTTAATTTTGAAGAAGTCTAAAGTATCTATTTTGTTGTTATTTCTTGTACCTTTGATATCATATCTAAGAAATCAATGCCACATCCAAGGTCATGAAGATTTACCCACATGCTTTCTTCCAAGATTTATAGTTTTATCTCTTCTGTTAAGGTGTCTGATTCATTCAGAGTTAGTTTTTGTATATGGTATGAGGTAAGTGTCAAGTGGTTATCCAGATTTCCTAGCACCATTTACTGAAAATACAATTCTCTCCTTCACTGAATGAACTTGGCACACCTGTTGAATATTACTTGACTGTAGACACTTGGGTTTATTTCTGAATCCTGAATTCTAATCCAGTGGTCTCACATGTCTATCTTTATGCCATTACCACCCTATATTGATTAACATTACTTTGTAGTAAGCTTTGAAATTGAAAAGTGTGAGTCCTTCAACTTGGTTGTTCTTTTTCAGGACTGTTTTGTCTATCCTTGGGCCCTTGCAATTTCATATGACTTTTAGAAGGAGCTTGACAATTTCTAAATATAACATCTAGGATTCTGAAAGGATTGCTTGAATCTGTGGATCACTTTCAGAAGTGTCTCAGTCAAGGTTCTCTAAAGAAATAGAACAAATAGAATACACACACACACACACACACACACACACACCATTTTTATTTTAAGGAATTGACCATGTAATTATGAGGCTAGTTAGTTAAAAATCTTTAGGGTAGACCAGGTAGAATTTCTATGTTATGGTCTTGAGACAGAATTGTTTCAGCACAGGAAACTTTATGCCTTCAACTTTAAGACCTTCAACTGATTAGATGAGGCCTTCCCACACTAGCATGGGCAATTTACTTTACTTGAAGTCAACTGATTGGAGATGCTAACAATATCTACAAAATATCTTTACAGCAACATCTAGACTTCTTTGGACATCTAGATCTCCTTTAATTTTATCCAACAATGTTTTGTAGTTTTCAGAGTGTAAGTTTTATACTTCTTTTGTCAAATTTATTTCTAAATATTTTATTCTTTTTTGGTGCTGTTATAAAAGGATTGTTATAAAAGGATTGTTTTTAAATTTTATTTCTGATTCAGTCATTCCAACTGTATAAAAATACAATAGATTTTTTGTATATTAATCTTGTATCCTACAAGTTTGCCAAACTTGTTTGTCAATTCTAATAGCATTTTTAGTGGATTCCTCAGGAATTTTTTTCCTTTTTTTTTTTTAGTTGAATTCTCACTCTGTTGCCGAGGCTGGAGTGCAATGGGACATGATCATGGCTCACTGCAGAGTCGACCTCCTGGGCTTAGGTGATCTTTCTGCCTCAGCCTCCCGCTAGCTGCGACTTCAGGTACACACCAGCATGCCCAGCTAACTTTTTTATTTCTTAAGAGACAAGGCTGAGTTCCGGTAAGATGGCGACGGCATAGGTGGAACTGTGAGATTCTCCAAACGTGAGTTCCCAAAAAGACTCTTGCTTTCCTTCCCCCACCCCTCTGCCCACCGCCATCTGCACTGGTCTGAGGCCCGAGGACCCTCGATCCCATGCAGGGCCGGATATTGTGGCCCCCAGCTGCTGCCACATAGGTGGGAGTCTCGGATCTTGGCTCCCTCCCTGGCTACATCGTCTGGCCCAGACCAAGCTGCCAGTCACCCAGGGAGGCTCTGGGCACCCACCCCTCAGAGATACCGATTCCATTTCTGACTGAAATACCCTGTTAGCGATCCAGGGCCACTTTTGCCACTCACTGCCTGCCCTTTGGAGTTTTGGAGCTCTGGCCCACCCTAGCTAAGGCACTCAGCGTGCGAACCCATGCTTGTGTAAGGGAACAGCATATCTTGAGGAGGTGCTGATCAGAGGCTCTCAGCTCCAGAGGAGGGAACTCCCGACCCTCTCCTCCACCCCAGCCTGCTGGTGGTGCCCCGGATCCAGCACCTAGCTGTGCAGCTGATCTCCGGTGCCTCCCACACCACCACAGTCCATCATAGTGGATTGCCCAGGGACCCAGACGAACAGAGAGAAAGGATCCGCGAAAGTGAAACTGCCACCTCGGCCATTCTCCAGGCAGAGATTTGCATTACCCCGCCTACCTAGGAGCTGCCTCCACCTCAGTTCCTAAGGTAACATCGCTAAACAGAAGACAAAGCCCCTCCTGCAGTGAAAGTAAGGGGAGAGGCTGGAGATCAGACATGAAGAGACTTTAGACACTCAGGAAAGATTCCAGAGCTAGTCTGATTTCTTATTTTGACTTTTGATTTTATCACTTTGACTGTTTGTTTCACTCACTTCTGTTTGCTTATTGACTTACACTATCTGTTTGTGTTAGGCAAAATGCATCAAAACGTGTGATTTTATTGGTCTGCCTTTGTGTAGCTACCAGTATTCTCTAGGGAATTTTCCTTACGTGGTTTTTTTTCACTTCTCTCTGGCCTTGTGTCTCTTTTTCACCTGTTAGTTGGTATGTATGTCTGTTTTCCCTCTTACTCTTCTCTCTTTCTCCCCCCCTTTCCTTCCCCTTCTTTAATTCTGTTTTTCAGGGAAGGTGGTGTTGCTTTTGCTTCGCTTGTGCAATCTCCTGTTGTTCCTTATGAGGGTCCTCTGGCTTTGTTCACTTTTGAGGTTGGAGTGTG
>CAUYQG010199107.1:0-41703 GCA_963574415.1 Tarsius wallacei | reverse complement strand
AATCCTGCGCCTTGGGAGGTTGAGGTGAGTGGATTGCCTGAACCCGCGGGTTCGAGACCCGCCTGGGCAACTTGGTGAGACCTCATCTCTACAATAAATCAAAAATTAGCCGGGCGTGGTAGCGCGCGCCTGTAGTTCCAGCTACTTGGATGGCTGAGGCGGAAGGATCACCGGAGCCCAGCAGGTCGAGGTTGCGGTGGCCGGGAGTGGCCACTGCACTCCAGTCTGGGCGACAGAGTGAGACTCCAACTCAAAAAAAAAAAAAAAAAAAAAGAAAGATGTACTTCAAAGACCAAGAAAGTGACATAGGCATAAATTTGGAACTACATAAAGAAAGAGAAAGCATGTCAGAGGAAAAATTAATTAAGGTAAAATAAAATAATTAATTTTTGTTATTTTTAATTTATCCAAACAATAATTGTTTACAATAATAATAGTAATGACACATAGTATGCTTGTAGTATATACAAAGGGAACCCTTCCCCCCAAAAACCCGGAATAATCTTTTGGAGGATGGACCCCTTGTAGTATAGGCTTCCCCCACTAGGTAAATGTTCTAATAACCCATTGGCATCAGTGTACCAGCTAGCATTGTTGTGAGAGGCTGTGTTTGGCTTAAGTAAATTGTTTTTGGAGGTTATTTCTTTTTCTTATTTTAAAGATGTGGGGTACAGTTCAGGATTAGATATGCAAGTGGTCATTGTACAGGTAAAATTTGGGCCTCACTTTGGTCCCCGCTTTGCCTGGTTTGGGATCAGGTACGCTTATTGATGAAATGTGACCTCCCACCCCAGCAGTTTCCCTCTACTCCCAGTTCCTTTCTTGCAGTATTATAATTGTTCAGGATCCGCTTATGAATTAGAACATGTGGTACTCAGTTCTTTGTTTCTGTGATAGATCACTGAGTATTATAGACTCTAAATCCATTCATGTTGCTGTGAAGTTCATAATTTTGACCTTCGTCATGGCTGTGTAATATTTCATTGTGTATATATACCACATTTTAAAAAAATCCAGTCCAGTTTCGATGGGGAGCACAGTTGGTTCCATGTTTTTTTCTATTGTGAATAATGCTGCAATAAACATGCACGTGCAGGTATCTTTTTTTATATTGTATGTACCAGTATTTTTTTAATGCTTTTTAGATTTATTGGTCTGTCCTAACTCAATAATAATAGGGAAATAGAATTTATTTTCTAAACAGATTTGATTACTCAAGCTGTCCTGTACAAATAGGTCACCACATTTAAAAGCATATTGTGTTTTAAAAAAATACAGTTGAATCTTGGAGCATCTGTCATTTCTGAAATAAGTCACCCAGGGTTTAAAACATTATTTACTCATATCCCTTCAGTGTCTTGTACAACAAAAGTTATTAAAACCAGCAGGTATCTTTTTTTAAAGAGTGAATTGAGTTCCTCTGGGTCTATACCTAGTAGGGGGATTGCTGGGTCAAGTGGAAGGTCAATTTTTAGAAACTTTAGAGATCGCCATGTTGTTTTCCACAGAGGTTGTACTAGTTTACACTCCCACCAACAGTATAGAAGTGTGCTCTTTTCCCTGCATTCTCTCCAGCATCCATTGTTTTTTGAGTTATTGATGATGGCCATTCTGACTGGAGTTAGGTGGTATCACAGTGTGGTTTTAATTTGCATTTCTTTGATGATTAGTGTGGCTGAGCATGTTTTTATGTATCTGTTGACTGCTCCTATGTCTTTTTCTGAGAAGTGTCTAATCATATCTTTTGCCCACCTTTTAATAGGGCTGTTTGCTTTTTCCTTTCAGTACATTTTGAGTTCCTTGTATATCCTAGATGTTACTCTTTTGTCAGATACACAGTTGGCAAATATTTTTTTTTCCATTCTGTGGGCAAATATTTTCCCCCTGCTCTCTTGATGGCTTGTTTTGTTTTGCAGAAGCTTTTCAGTTGATGAAGTCCCACTTGTCAATCTTATCTCCTATGGCATGGGTATTTGCAGTTTGGAGTTCCTTTAAACACATTTGCCCATTTCATGAAGGATGATTTAAGGCACACACCTTCCCACACTATGCCAAGTGTTCAGATGTTTGTGACCATGCCCCAGCAACTTTTTCCCCCCCCCGGAAGAAAAAAGTCCTTGAAGGAAAACTGTTCTCCAATGTGGAATAGGTGAACCAAAAAATAGCAGAAGCACTAAAAGGCATCAAAATTGAGGAGTTCAAAAACTATTTTGAGCAATGGAAAAAGCATCTCAATAGACATATTGCATTAAATGGAGCATCCTTAACAATATATTTCACAGCTAATTTTTTTTCAATATAATCCAATTTGTCAATTACTTTTAATGAATCATGCTTTTGCTATTGTGCCAATAAAGTCAACAACATACTCAAGGTCATCTATATTTTCACTTATGTTTTCTTCTAAAATTCTATAGTTTTGTGTGTGCCAGTTTTGTTTGTTTGTTTGTTTGGTTTTTGCTTGTTTTATTTTGTTTGGGTATATGGATGTCAAATTATTCCAGTACTGTCTGTTGAAAGAATATTTTTTCTTCTAATTTACCTTTGCTCTTTTGCCCAAAATGAGATGATTAGATTTGTTTGAGTCTACTTCTGTATTCTTTATTCTCTTCCATTTAACTATGGATCCAGTTTTCACCACCAGTACTATGCTGTCTTGACTGTAGTAGCTTTACAAGTCTTGAAGTTGGGGGTGTGAGTCCTTCAATTTTGTTCTTCTTCAGTATTTTGTCAGCTAGTCTGAGTTTTGCCTTCTTTGAACTACAGTACTTTGATGGCGACTAAAGTTTAAATATGTAAGAATAAATACACAATTTTTTATAAATATATTCCAGTTTTTGGGGCGTGCTTCCTCTTATATAAGTAAAATGAATATAGCAATGACATAAAGTGAGAAGGAGAAATTATAAATACTTTACTATATGGAACATGCATTAGTTGTGAAGTTGTGTAGTGTTATTTGAAAATAGATTAGCTTAAAATGTTACTCGAAACTCTAGAGCAAGCATAAAAAGGTTTTAAAAGAAGTATGACTGATGCCATAGTTTGGATATTCAATCCTCCAAATTTCATGTTAAAATTTGATCTCCAGTATTGGAGGTGGGTCCTAGTAGGAGGTATTTGGGTCATGGGAGTGAATTCCTTGTGAATAGATTAGTGCCCTTACTGGGGAAGGGGGAGTTAAATGAGTTCTCTCTCTTAGTTCTTACGAGAGCTGGTTATTTAAGAAAGAGCCTGGCAATTCTGCCGTCTTATTTCTTCTCTCTCACCCTGTGATTTCTTCACATGCTGGCTCCTCTTCTCCTTTTGCCATGAGTGGAAGAATTAGAAGCAGATATTGGGCCCATGCTTCTTGTACAGACTGTCAAACTATGAGCCAGATAAACCTATTTTCTTTATAAATTACCCAGTCTCAGGTAATTCCTTTGCAGCAACACAGACTAAGACAACTGATATTCTAAGTGAGGAGATAAATTGAATTATACAAACTATTCAATAAAAACCAGAAGAGCTAGAGAAAAAGGAACAAAAATGCAAAAGGAAAAACAAATGCAACAAATAGAAACAGTTACAAACATGATTGATATGATTCTAAATATAATAATTACTTTAAACATGAATGATATAAATCTATAAATTAAAAGACAATGATAATCAGAATGGATAAAACTAAGGCTCAGTTTATAAGGACTCTGCTAGTTTAATTATAGATGGTAGAGAAATATATATTACGCCAATACTAATCTAAAGAAAGCTGGAATAGCTATATTAATTTTAGACAAAGTATTCTTCAGAATAAGGAATAGTATATGGATAAGGAGACTTGTCACATAATGATGTGCCAGTTCTCCAAGAAGACATAACAGTCCTATCATATATTCAGCAAACAAGAATGTCAAGCTATATGAGGTAAAATTCACAGAACTAAAAGGAGAAATAGGCAAACCTACTATTTTAGATAAAGTATTCAACATTCTCAAAAATTAATAGATCAAGCAGGCAGAATAATCCATAAAGATATAGTTAACCTGATCAGCACTACCAACCAACTGGAGTTATTTGACATTTATAGCTGTTTTATATATATATATATATATATATATATATATATATATTTGACTTTTAGATCTACTATTTATTCTTTTATTTGTTCAATAAAAAATGTTAGATTGAACTGCATAAAATCACATATTTTTCAATTAAATTAACTTGACATTGACAATTACATTTTATTCAACCCACTATTTATCAAAATATTCTAAGTGATACTGATACTGATTGCTATATGGTATTTTTTTAAAAACATATTTTTTATTTTAAAGTTGTGGAGTACAGTTAAGGGTTAGGTATACAAATATGCATCGTTCAGGCACCCTTGTTGATAAGGGGTGTCCCCCAGTCTCCAGACAGATATTGACTACTGTTAATCCCACCACCCTTGCCCTCCCTGTTCACCCACCATAGATTCCCACCACTGTCAATCCTTTACTTATAGTGTTATGATAGATGTTCAAGGTTCACTTATGAGTGAGAACACGTGATACTCAGATCTTTGTTGCTGTGAGAGATCACTCAGTATTATAGACTCTAGTTTCATCCAGGTTGCTGTGAAATTCATGATTTTGTTCTTTTTTATAGCTGCGTAGTATTCCATCGTGTATATGTACCACATTTTTTTAATCCAATCCTCTTTTGATGGACAGCATGGTTGGTTCCAGGTTCTTGCTATTGTGAACAATGCTGCGATAAACATACGTGTGCAGGTATCTTTTTTATAGAGTGACAAGCTAGACAAGTGGGACCTCATTAAACTGACAAGCTTCTGCAAAGCCAAAGAAATCATCAAGAGAGCAGGGAGACAGCCCACAGACTGGGAAAAAGTATTTGCCAACTCCATGTCTGACAAAGGCCTAACATCTTGGATCTACAAGGAACTCAAACATGCTGAAAAGAAAAAAACAAACAACCCCATTACAAAGTGGGTAAAAGATATGAACAGACACTTCTCAAAGGAAAACATTTGAGAGGCCAACAGACAAATGAAGAAATGTTCAACCTCACTAATCATCAAGGAGATGTAAATTAAAACTACCCTGAGATACCACCTAATTCCAATCAGAATGGCCATTATCAATAACTCAAAAAATAACCAATGCTGGAGAGGATGTGGTGCAAAGGGAACACTTCTACACTGTTGGTGGGAGTGTAAACTAGTGCAGCCTCTATGAAAAGCAGTGTGGCGATTCCTAAAAGCTCTAAATATTGACTTCCCATATGACCCAACAATCCCCCTACTGGGAATATACCCTGTTTTATAAATATTGACAGGCAGATTTTAGAGTTTAAATGGAAAGGCAGAAGACCCATAAGAGCTAACAAAATACTGAAGAACAAAATTGAAGGACTCACACCATTTAACTTCAAGACTTGTGATAAAGCTACTACAGTCAAGTATAGTACTGGTGGTGAAAAGATGAACCCATGGTTTAATGGAAGAGAATAAAGAAACCAGAAATAGATTACCATAAATCTAATCTCCTCATTTTGGACCAAAGAGCAAAGGTAATCTAGGAGAAGAAATATTCCTACAATGGATAGTACTGGAATAATTTGACATCCATAACCCAAACAAAACAATACAAGAAAAAAAGGAAAGAAAGAATTAAAGAAAGAAACAGATGTGCACGCGTGCGCACGTGCGCGCGCACACACACACACACACACACACACACACACAAAACTATAGAATTTTAGAAGAAAACATAAAAGAAAATATAGATAGCTTTGAGTATATTGATGACTTTGTAGACACAATAGCAAAAGCATGATTCATTAAAATTAATTGACAAATTGGACTGAATTGAAATGAAAATTTAGATGTGAAGATATTGTTAAGGAAATTTAAGAATAAGTCACAGACTTGGAGAAAAAATTTGCAAAATATATAACTGTAAACTACTTGTATGCAAAGTATATACACCTTAAAACTCAACAGTAAGAAAACCAACAACCCAATTAAAGAACAGACAAAAGATCTGAACAGACATGCTATTGAATAAAATATAGATATGGCAAATTTAGGAGACTGCACAATAAAACAATCTTTTGAGCAACATCTCTCTATCCCCTAAACTATGTCAGCCTTTGGTAACCACCATTCTATTCTCACTTTTGTCAGATCAACTTTTTTAACTTCCATATATAAGTGAGATCATGTGGCATTTGTCTCTCTGTGCCTGGCTTATTTCACTTATCAAAACATTCTCCAGGTTCATTCACGTTTTTGCAAATGACAGGATTTCATTCTATTTTATTCCATTGTGCATATTACAGCACTATTCACAATAGCCAAGGTACAACAAGCATAGATTTTGTTGTGGTGGTTTTCTACAATCTGCATCTAATAAAATAATTCCAATAGTGGTAATTATTGGAGATATCTTTCTGTTGCCTCTTGTGTTTGCTGATGCCAGCTTATGTCATTTTTTATGGTGACTGTTATATTTGATTGATTGCTATTCATAGCTAATGTCTAAAAAATACTCAGAGACACAGTTTGAAGATTCAAATAAATTTTTCTTCAGAGGATTTTTGTTTGTTTTCTTTGGTCAGGCAGCAGAGGGTGCTAGCATCTTAGGACCAAGGTTGAACTGTTTCCTGTACCCCAGATTCCCAAGTCACACTTTCCAGAGTAGAAAGAAAGACTGTTTCACCAGGAACCCTCTCCTCGCTAGTAGCAGACTCTAAATCATGCCCTTCTAAGCCCATGACTTCTCAGAAAGAGTAGTTCCACCTCTACATTGGCAAAAATAGACCACACAGGCAGGGCCAGGGCAAAAGCCTATGTGGATGGGGCTGGGGAAAGGGAAACAAAAGTGCCTGGCCAACATGAAGAGTAAAAGGTTGGGTCTTGACCTCTGGTGACATTGAACTCCATCTGATCTCAGATCCGTAGCTCCTTGCTGTCTGATATGCCCTTTGATGTCCTTTTAAACCCGTTTAAAATTAATGCAGTAGGGTGGGGGCAATTACTTAGCCTGAAGCTAGAAGTCAGATGTCTAACCAGAATTGTTCTTCAAATTGATATTTAATCTCTCAATTCAGACTGACACATTACTGACAGTCATTGGGAATCAGTTCTTGATTCTCCTTCCCATAAATGTTCCTGGGGGCAAACTCCATCATGATTTGTTGTTTGTGGGATTAGCGACAGTTAGGGATGCCAGGCAAAATATACAATATCAAGCAAAATTTGAATTTCAGATACAAATATTTAAAAAATATAAGTATGATGTGAATATTGCATGAGATGCACTTATACTATAAATTATTCATTGTTTATGTGAAATTAAAGTTCAAATGTGAATCCTTAATTTTTATGTGCTAATCCTGGCAACTTAGTGGTGGCTGGCAGAATAAAAATTTGCTCTGATAAGAAGTGTATTTCTAGGAATTCCAGAAGTTAAACACTTTCAATGTGTTACAGCAATTGGATTGCGATCTAGTTATAGCATATGTTTAAGTCCCTCAGTAAAGTCTGCTTCAAGTGTAATAATAGTCTCAGCATATGAGCTTAGGATGTAAACTAATATAAATTATTAAGTCTCAAATCAGCCATTTTAAGAACTAGATCTTTGTGAGATTCTGCGTAGAGGTAAAAATGGAGATATTATGAAAGTATTGGCACCATTTGCTAATGTTCAAATAATTAAAAGCCTTCTATGTTATTTCTGGAAAAATAATATTGAGCTATGTTTTGAACTAAACTACATTAAGAGGACTTTAGCAAAATCACCATAAGAATTAATCATAAGAAACCAAATTCTACTACCTGAAACCCTTCACCATTCAATACCAACACTGAAAAAGAATGCTGATAGAGAAAACTCATTTGGATTTTCCAATTGTGTTTGATGTCTTCTGTCAACTTTTTAACAAAACGATCTCTTTTCTAAACATAGTCAAAAATCTTACATTTATTAGTGAAATTATCTTAGATACTAGTGTAACATCTTCCTTCTAAATGATTAAATTATCAAGAAGAATATGTACATGCAACAATAATAATTAGGTTATAAATTCTTCCACAGTAGTCTTATTTTGTTATATGTTAGTTAATACAATTTCAATATATTTGTAACTTAAATGAAAAATGATATTTTAATAACTTTTGAAATTTGTTTCATTTGTATTTTTAATCTAAGTTTATTTTAAAACTTGTTTAGTCTCTCTTTTACTCTATGTACAATGTAATTTTTCTCCCATGGAGATGCTAACCCCCTCATTGACTCTGCCTTCCGTGTACTCCAGCCTTTGTCTTTTTATATCATCAAATTAAGCATATTTGCATTGGTCTCCAGGTCTAGCTCACTTATGTGAATTAGGAACAAAAAAGAACCAAAACCCAGGAATCTTTTGAACTATTCTCAAATTTTTTTCAAAGGCTGACACACTTCCTTTGAAAAACATTTTGCTTTGTGTTTTAGAAAGTTCTTTTCCTATTGCCATGTTTGCCCTTAATAATCTAATTATTCATCTCCTATTTCTTTTTTAAAAAATAATTGTTCATAACAAAGATTGAAACCACAATTGAAATGTTGTCCAACATAAAGAAAAAGCGAGCTCAAAAGGAACATAGACATAATTTCAGGCCTATTTTTGCTTAAGGTTTTTGTTTTCCAGCTGACAAATTCTTGAATTATTCTTCAATGAGTAAAGCTGAAGAGCCTGAGTTTTTGTTCTCAAGTATCAGTGCTGGATTATCACTAAGTAATTTCAATGTCTCTAGAATACATTCAAGATGACACCCTCTGAGTCTGTGTTAGTTGGGGTTTAGGCTTTAGTTACTATAACAAAGTTGCAAATATTCTGACAGCACTATCATTTAAATGCGTCTCCCAAAGTTCATGTGTTGAAAACTTAATCCCCAATGCAACAGTGTTAAGAGATGAGACCTTTGAGTGGTTAGGTCATGAGGGCTCTGCCTTCATGGATGGATTAATGCCATTGTTATGGAAGTGGGTTAGTTATCTAATTATCACAGGAATGGGTTTCTGATACAAGGATGAGTTCAGCCTCCAACTCCAGCTTTCTCACTCACTCATTCTCTTTCTTGGTCTCTTTTATCCTCTCTTGCCCTCCTGTCCTTTTACCATAAAATCATAAAGCAAGAAGCCTCTCATCAGATGTGACCTTCCAGTATTGGACTTCTCAGTCTCCAGAACCATAAGCGAAATAAATTTCTGTTCACTATAAATTACCCAGACTGATGTATTCTGTTATATTACAGCAGTACAAAATAGACTAAGACAATAGCTTACAGAAAATATATTTTTCTTTTATGTCATAATCTGAGGGCAGTAGTTCATGTGTAATATTAACTGCACAACATCAAGAAGCTCAGGTCCTTTGTGATGAAGCTCTTTGCTCTACTGTTCTCAAAATATTTCAGGAGGGTTTTTTTCAGCTATCACTACCACATACAGATCCCAGACACTGAGAAGATAAAACAGACAAAGGGAAAACATGTGCTTTTTTTTTAAGGGCTCAAACCAGAAGTTATAGCTCCAATACTCATATATAATTGGCCAGAATTTAGTCACGTGGACAAACCTAGTTGCAAGGGAGTCTGAGATTGTCTTTAGCTTGGCAATCATGTGCATAACAAAAAATCAAGATATTCTGTACTAAAGGTTGAAGGAAAGTGGATATTGGGAGACAGTTAACAATCTCTAGCACACAGTAGCCATACACTATTATTTGTTTAAGTCCATCAAATATTTGTTATTTATTTATATGCCTGATAGTTGAAAAATTTAGATTCTTATTTCCAAATAGATATGGTTTCTGCCTTGTCAGTGTAATGAATATTTGAATAAAAATGCAAATAAATTATGTTATAGACTAAGCTGTATATTAAAAGATTATAATGAGGAAGTAAGAGTTTTGAAGAAAGAGTAAGATTAGCCAAGAGAAGAGAAGAAGGAAAAGTACTCCAGGCAGAGACATCAAGAAAAGTTAGTGAGTTTAGACGGAAATAAGTTTGACATAGTTAAGAACTTAAAGAGGGCTAGTGCAAGCGAGAGTGGTCATGTGAAGAATTTTTTATGTTTCTTTTAAAAAGCAGGAAAAAAGGCCCAGCAAATTTTTACTATATCTTCTCTGACATCTGTTAATGTAGTCTATCAATGAATTTCTGTACCCACCAGATTGGGCTCCTAGAAGCCCTTCAAAGATGTTTGAACATTTAAAAAATCTTATGTTATTTGGTTAATTAATATTTAATTTTTCAAGATTTTACTGCTTTATGAACTTTGCAAATCATTTCTCAATCATTTCTTTCAAAATATTGTTATACTGAACTTTAGTTGTACATAGTGGATGGTACCCTTTCTATTGGCATCATTTGTGGTTGTAATATCAAAAAATTAGTTTTCTGTGACTGTCTCTTAGATTTTTCATTAAGAGTTACCCCTCTTTGGATTTTTGAGAGCTTTTTTTTTTTTAAACTTTGGGACTAAACATGACTATATTTGTAATTTCTTTGTTAAAATAGTTTCAATTTTTCCAAATGCTAAATTTACAATATGTATACAACGTTTCAGAATATTTGAAAATGTGAGAATTGAGGAGATTATATTTGAAAATGAGGTACAAAGATAGTGACCTCAATAAGCAAGGATAAGGTAACAACCATTTGCTAAGAGGATATACCTTTGATTTGTTATTGATAGCAAAAGATCTGTGTTAGGTTACAAATCATAATCTTTTACACTTAAGTAAGTTGTGATCACTGGTCCATTGCTCTAATTTCAAGATTGAGCTCTGCTGAAATGTGGTACTTCTAAGGTTAAACAGTGACAAAGGACAACACCGAAGTCACAATACAGCTCTGATATAACCCTGATACTGTCATTGAGACTTGGTCTTGCTTTTACCTACTGGATAATGGTTTGAAATGGATAAGTAGATTAAAAAGGTAAGTAAGATGATGATATAAAACTTTTGTTACGTTTTAACTTGCCACACACTACTCGAGTGTATTAAGCAGGTTAAAGATAGATTAAAGCAAATAAATTAAAGACCAAATTGTAATATTATCTCCTCTTTTGGCATACTTTGTCACCAACTATATTTGCTCTATTAAGGCATATGCTGTAACCCCTATATTTTGCTCTATTAATATATCAATTATATACCCACACACACCAGTAAAAATATAGTAATATTAGTCTTTGTCTCCAAAATAAATTGTGTATAGAAGCTTGAATCTATTTTTAACTTAAATACATTTCAAAAGATGTGTTGCTTCAACATTAGCTTAATTTTTAATTTCAAAACATCAAACTGATAATTTGATCACTCAGTATAGGATAATTATATTGTTATATTACGACATAGCTCAGCAGAAGCATCATCTTTTTAATTAATAAACTGTACAGTAATGCTTATTGGATCCAATGACATAATACAGTCAGCTATGAATGCAGTTTCTTATCAATCCTCTGTAAAATATTGAGACCTCTGTAATATATGGGAACACCTGGTCCTCACATAGGCATCTCAAAGAGGTAATTTACTCCTCATCAAAGCTACAAATAAAAGGTACAAAATGGAAATCTATTTAAGCAGACGAATCAAGAGGTAATATAACTAAAGAAAAGTGAAAAGAACACCTTCTAATGCACTCTTCAATATTTTAAAATGTGACCTAAATCCCACCCAGCAGGAATTATTGTAATGAAAATGTTCAAGAATATTTTCAGCAAACAGCTTGAATCGTCTTAGCACAGTTTTATAAAACTTCTCAAAATAGGGTATCAATATGCATGCAAAAATCTGAAAACAGAACTTTTGTACCCTCAAAATAGTTGTGTAAAAGAATTTAATAATCATATTTCTATTTCCTTTATAATGTTTATATGTATTGTTGTTTATTAACTCTATGAAGAATACATACAAAACCCATTCCTATTGAAAGGGAGAGATTTTATTATTTACAACTTAACATAACATCAGGATGGTACGTGCTTTTTAAAATAATGAGTATAGTAAATGTATAATCTTGGCAATTTCTTTTTCTAAGTCTGGTCATCTATAAAAACGTGAACAGAAAACATTAATGCAAGAATGCAAAAGTAATGATATTCTTCCAGCTTATACTATCAGCTCTTCAATCTTGACTTTATGTTAGCTCTGTCTCCATTCCATGTAGCTAAACCTTCTTTTTCTTCCTCAGGATTCAACACTGAACATACAGTTTTAATAAATGGCATCTGTTTTCTCTTTTATCACTCAGTTTCACAAAGAATTCTAAACTTATAAAAATGTGTGTACCTAAGAACTAGAGATCAAAGGCATAAAATGATATGCCTCTAAAATTTATTAGATTTAATTTTTAAATCACCATTTTGGATCAATATAGAACAAATTATTTTCTTATTGACTAATTGAATATACCTGTGGTGGGGAAGAAGTTCAATGAAGTTTTCAATTTCAATTATCCAACTTCAAAATTATGCAAAAACTTTAAATAGCCTAGAAAATTTTTTAAATAGCCTAGAAAATAACTTCCAACATTTATGCAACACACCACCATTTATTGTTTAAATTTAGTATATGAGAGTATTATTAAAGTTAATTTAATGCATTTAATAAAATATACATTAATATATGAAAATATTTGAAACATTATATAGCAGTATACCAGTAAACATGGGGAACTTTTTCTAAGAGCTTCTGCAGATATCAAAATTCATAGATGCTCCAATGCCTTGTAAAAAGTTGTGTAGTATAGGCATATAACCTATGCACGTCCACTTGTATACTTTAAGTCATTTATAAATTACTTAAAATGCCTAATAAAAAACAAATTTATAAAAACAGTTGTTATCCTGCATTGTTTGGAAAATGAAAAGAAAAAAGTCTGTATATGTTTGGTACAGGTGCAATGCAATTTATTTTTAATAATTTCGATCTATGGTTGATTGAACCCATGGATATGAAAGGCCTACTATATATTACAAAGTTATTGAAAGCAGTAAATACAAATTAATTGATGAATGTTTTCAATAACTATTTAATGTAGCCTAAATACCATGTTTCATCAGTTCTAATATGCAGATTTTTTTCACATTTTAATGTCTCTGAAATCACGAATAACCCAAACTAAGACAGATAATTTTTAAAATTTAATTAATTATGATAAATAAAAGGAACAAGTTTTTAAAATATAAAAGTAGATGTAACAATTTATAGTAAATTAAATATCTCTGAAAATTATTCATTCAAATTACTCTTCGCTTATAAAATTTCTGTTAACATAAAAATTAAAGCCAGCTGCAATAACTTATTATTCTCACCATTCTAAATGCCAATAGTATACTTAACCTCTGACATATACTATAATCAATATCTCCAATTAATGGAATATAGGAGTGATGACTGATTCAAAGCACTTAAACTTTTATACAGTAATAGGATACAGATTGTAAAGCACATTTATATATGTTATAATCACACACAGGTTTTATAGTGATAAGAAAACGCCTAAAATTATGAGTCATTTGTAAGAAGGATGAATTCCTAAGAATTGCATATTTTCTTATATACCTCTACCCTTTTATGTTGACTGAAAACAGAAAGACTTCTTTAGACATGCTTACCGGTGATTTTATGGTACATATATTCACTCAATGTAACGTGATGAAAAACACATGCGATAACCACTCTCATAATTTTTGTTTATTTTATTTTTTTATATTTTTTTAAATTGGCAAGCCAGGCCTGGAGAAGCGTTGGTTGGCTCCATGGGCCGGTAAGCCAGGCCCCGAGAAGTGTCTTAGCCCTATCAGTTCTACGGTCCCATCAGCTCCATCAGCATCAGCTCCACTCAGCAGTCAGACGCTCCGCTGCCAGTGTGTGCGACTCTTTAAGTCCGAGGTCTTCATATCTGGCAATCTTCAGCTCCAGGGATCTTCAGCATCTCTTTGGGTCTGGGTTCTTGTCTCATGTCCAAGAAGAAAAAAGGGATGCGGACAACCAGAGATTAAGAAAGCAAGAATTTATAGAGAGGACAGGAAAGCTCCTGGTAGTGGAAGGGGTCCTGAAGGGTTGCCCAATTTTTGTTTAAACAAGTATTTGGATCAACTAATCATTATTGCATACATATCATGTTCATTTAGTATGTGCTTCCGAAACTTTTAAAAAATAAGTAGAAAAGAGTCATTATAAGTCTTTATATTGCTCAATGTAGAAAAATGGCATAAAACCAGTAGAAAACTGTCAAAATATAAATAAAATGTTATAAAAATCTAAAATGAAGGTCCAATGGAGGAAGAAATCATATATCTGTAGTAAATTAGGGAAAACTTACTGGAGGCTGTAACATTCCAATAGGGACTTAAAAAATCAAGTAGATGCTAGCCATAGGAAGAAGGGAGAAAATTTGTGCTAGAAAAGTATGAACCATGAGCAGGGACCCCAAAATGATGAGAACACACTGGGTCAGCAAACCAAAATTTGCTAAGACATGAAGTGAAATTAGGGAACATAAAATGGTGCTGAGGAGCTGTCACTAAGCCCCTGCATATGATGTTGGGGAACTGGCACGGCAGACATGGAGAGTAGCATAGGCGAGGAGAAGTGCTGGGATAACACAAGATGAAAGACATCAAGGGAGAGGATTATCTGAAGGAGGGGAAGGTGATACCAAATGCTGCAGGAAAAAACGAAGCTATGGATATCTGAAAAAAGATGACTGGCTTATGATGTCAATGTTCTAGAGAATAATGATGGTAAAATTTTAATACAAAAGGTAAAAGAGTGAGAAACTATTAACAATATAAATTACTCTTGCAAGAAGTTTGGAGAAGGAGAAAAGAAAGGCTAACCTTATAATGCCTAGGTATTTTTTAAAAAATTTTGTTGATGTATTTTGTCATTGATAGGTACCAGTATCTTTTCAGAAAAAAAATTAGATCTCTCAGTTCTACCAGAGATTCATTGTTGACCAAAAAAAAATGTGCTTTCATTTGATAGTTATTATTGTTAGGTCACGAAGATGAGCAGGTAGGAAAAGAGAGATGGAAGATAGGTGGTTCAACAGCAACACAGGCTTATTTCAAGGAAGAGAACCTGCGGAGGGGATTCCAGAAAACTAAAGCCCACTACTGTTTACAGGCTAGGGCAGTTATAGGACTTGTGGGAAAACTTTTCAGTTGGCATCGCTAGTGGGCAACTAAGGCTTGTGGTTAAGTAAGTTAAGAGTTATGGTTAAGCTAGGTGCTAGACCGCAAGCGTTATAGCCTAGCCTGGTTGATAATTTTCCATCTCGGGGCAGCTAGCAAAGTGGCGGGGTTCCTCAAAGTGGTGTTACCTAGGCTAACAATGATATCAATTCTTCAGCACCAAAGACACTGTAAAACATGTAATTTTATTTTCCTATAGGATAAGGTGAAGAAATAGTCAACAAATGATAGGTGTTAAATTTGACCAATTTGCCAATGTGTAACTATTGAAGATTTATAATTTTACTTTAATAGCATTTAACAGCAAATAACAAACAGTAAAGGTTCATTATAGGAAAAGAAAAAATATAGAGATTAAAAAGTGATAGAACAAAACAATACTCACAATTAAAGCATCCAGATAACATTTTTAACAATTCAAGGTATAACCTTTCAGTTATAGAGAAGGACAAGTATGTAAACGTTTTGTTTTTTGTTTTTTGTTTTCAGCTGGAGTCTCACTCTGTCGCCCAGACTGGAGTGCAGTGGCTGCTCCCAGCCACTGCAGCCTCGACCTGCTGGGTTCCGGCGATCCTTCCGTCTCAGCCTTCCAAGTGGCCAGAATTACAGGCATGCGCTACCATACCCAGCTAATTTTTTGATTTATTGTAGAGATGAGGTCTCGCCAAGTTGTCCAGGCAGGTCTCGAACCCGCGGGCTCAGGCAGTCCACTTACCTCAGCCTCCCAAAGCATGGGATTATGGCTGAGCCACCGAGCCTGGCTTGTAAACGTTTTTAAATCCCACCTATATCACTTAACTAGTTGTGTCATCTCGTACAAATTATTTGATTTCTCAGAGCCTCAGCTTGTTGATTAGTAAAATGAAATAATAGTGCATGAGGTTGTTGTGAGAATCAAGAAATCATACTCACAAATTTCTGAAACAAATATTTGGCACATAATGGATATAAGCTATGTGTTCATGAATGGGCATATTTTGAGTGCATACAAAGTTCACAGGGAAAAAAGAAACATGAGGGAATCATATGGCATACATAAACCGAAAACATTATTTTCACAATAAATTGAAAATATATATTTTTTATTTTTGTATACCTCAAGACACAGCATTGGCAATCTTTTCTATAAAGAGCCAGATAGTAAATGTTTTAGGCTTTAAGTGCCACATGGTCTCTATTACATGTACTCAACTCTGCCATTGTAGCATGGAATCAGACACTGACAGCATTTAAATGTATTAGAATGGCTATTTACCAATGAACCTTTATTTATAAACACAGGCAGTGAGCCAGAAGTGACTCACATGCTGTAGTGTATACTGATCTCTGACCTAGAACATTTTTTTCTGTGTAATATTACTAATTTTACTAACTGCAATGTATTTAGCTAACAACCAATTCTTGGACATGCAGATATTTTCCCCCAGATTTTGCTTTTACAAACCACTTTGTCTGTTCTAGATTATTTATTTAGGTTACCTGTTAAATACATGCAAGAGCTTTTATCATGCATGTCTTGCCATTCAGAAAATTTGTACCAAGTTACATTCATCTTGCTGTTTGAGATCATCACCTTTCCAACACATTTACCTAAACTGAACGCTTATTTTGGGGAAATTTTAAAAAGATATTCTAATTTCTCTAAATTGCCGTTATTCTTTAAAATCAAAGCAATAAATACAGTCGTCTATAGGTGATTGGGTCCAGGGAACCCATGGATCCCAAAATCCACAGATACTGGAGTCCTTTATATAAATGACATAGTATTTGCGTATAACCTACATGCATCCTCCTTTATACTTTAATTCATCTCTAGATTACTTATAACACCTAATACAACATAAATTCTGTGTAAATAGATGTGATGGGTTTTTTAATTTGAATTATTTGCTATTGTTATATTATTTTTATTTATTTACTTTTCATATTTTTGATTGATGATTGGTAGAATTCACAGATGTGGAACCTGTGGATATGGAAAGATGATGGCATTGATTATTTATATTTCAAAGTTAGATGCAATTTATAAAGCAACTTCTATTTATTACTCATGAAATTGACTTTATTTTAATTATTATCCATTATTCCTCATTGAAATGTAAATTGAAAATAGTACAAAAAAAAAGAAAAATTATGTAAACCCCCACTTTTCTATGATTATTCTCTGGAATGTTCTCTCCTGGAAATATGTCTTTTTCTAATCACATTTGTAAATCAACATCTAGAATAGTGCCTGGAACATGGTATCCAATAATATCTGCAGAGGAATAAATACCATTAATTATAGTGAACATTTTTTGTACATCTTTCAATACATACATACACACACATAATATATGCTTTGAAACATATTTTCTCTGTTTACTTTTTGACCCTAAGCACACTGCTCCCACTTCTCTTCCCATCTAGATAACACTACTTTCCATGGCCGGTTAAGTCTTTTCATATGCACATATGGGTTATGATTGTTTAACAAAATTACTTTTCTCTTGTATAGGATTTTCAACTTTTCTTTTGCTTTTAAAATGTATCAAAGTCCAAAATTAATCAGTACTTTTACTCTCCTCCCACATAATACAAAGCACTTAGAGTACTCTAATTTCATTTAGGTTCTTCTCTACTTATTCCCACTACATATTATTATGACTTTTGCGTAGCTCATTTAAATTTAAATGTGTTCACAGCATCTTAATTCCTTCCTGTATCTCCACAGCTTTCCTCAAGAGGTGGGTGGTCGGGGCATTTTTATTTCTCTTCCTTCTAATACTGCCATTTGCACAACCCAGCAGACATCGTTGACATAGAATACTATATGAATGGTACTTGGAGCTGACTACACAAGCCATGGGTTGGCCTTTACCTTCTGGAGTATCTGCTTTTTCTGTGGAGGATATCCTACTGGTCTCCCCCTAAGTTTCAACTTCTGTCTTCCCTACTTGAGCCTGCCCAGACTAAACTCCCTGTTTGAATACTCTAAAAACCAAAGAACATTTTGTGCACTGGGGCTTGTTTTAACTCTGAATTTCTGTTTGTCCTGATATGCTTTGTGAAAATTAGTTGTTTGATGATTTGAATAAGATTTAAATAAGAAGATACTTGGAGAATGCTTTAGATTTATTTGGACTTCTCCCTTCTCTCTTCCTGGCTCCCCTTTACATGCCCCCTCCACCTCAACTCCTAAATGTAAGCTATTGGTTAGGGTTTGGTAGCTTTTGCTTCCTGTCATATATGAGTTTTTCTGTTCCAATTAGTTTTCCCTTGCAATTAGTTTTTCACTTGTAGTACAAGAATATTTATTTTCAACTTATAAACTCACATTTACTTGATTACTATTCATTTAAATGCTTTAAAAATATATTAGTAAAGAAACAATCTCTATGCAACAATTATCAAAATACACAAGTCAAATAATTGTAACATCAGTTTGCTTTGTTAAGGAATAAATAACACAAGCAAATTTAGAATTCCTAATGTGTACACCATAGGTTCATAGCCTGTCCTATATGCTCAAAACAACTATTGTCATTAAATTTGATATATATACAGACCAATTCCCTTTTTACTTTTACTTTATGAATGTATTCATAAATAGTATTTGGCATTTTGCTTTGTGGACATCACAATAAATTCTTTAATCTATTTTTCTTTTGCACTCAACATTATTTGCGCTTTAGCCATGTTGTTAAATATAAATCTTACTTATTCAATTTAATTGCTCTAAAGTGTTCCACCACACAAATATGCTATAAATTATGCATTCATTTCCTTACTGGTGGCACTCAAAATATTTCCCATTTTTCACTATTACATGCAATGAGCTTGCAATAAGATGTCTTCCTATGCACTTATGCCAGAATTTCTCTTGGACATAAGCCAAGAAGTGAGATTGCTGTCACAGAGTATGTGTA
Source organism: Tarsius wallacei (assembly GCA_963574415.1). NCBI lineage: Eukaryota > Metazoa > Chordata > Mammalia > Primates > Tarsiidae > Tarsius > Tarsius wallacei. The sequence goes on along the minus strand of CAUYQG010199107.1, from coordinate 22,547 downwards.
TTTTCAGCATATTTAAGTGTTGTCAAACTGCTGCTTATAGCACCACCACGTGCAGTGCAGGAACATCTTGTTTCCCCTCTTTGCTTTGACTTAATATTTGAAAATCTAATGAGTGTGAAACATTTTGCTGGGCATGTTTCATGTTAATTATCTTGCAGGTTTTCTCATCTATGAACTATCTTTTCATAATCTGCAATACATTTGGGATTTCTGAGTTATTTCCTAATTATACATATTAAAATTTACTGGCCTATCTTAAATGGATCTGAATACATGCTTGCTTCCACAATATCACACTTTAAACACTTGGAAAATATGTATTCACTGAGGTAGATATGCTGATCTTCCCAGTGTTGAAGCATTTAATTATGAAATAACAATAAACAAATAAATAAATAAATAAATTACACTATTAAATTGCCACCAATCACAAAAGAAAATATGTTTATTGTTGAGAATCTCTAGAACACAGTGACAGATACATGCTTTCTAGAATTTGAATTTTCATCTTAAATCATAAATGTTATCATTGACCACAATATCAGTTGATTTCCCTGAAAAGACAGGTATACTTTGTTCATTTTTGAATTTTATAGAAATGTCTGCCAAATAATCATGTGTCTGTAAGTCATTTTTTTTCTAGTAAGCATTCCGTTTAATTAAAAAATGATTTGTTTACATGGTAACTCGGTCACAAAAGTGCTTTTCTTCCTCTTTTTTTTTTTTAAGCAGGATTTATTGAGTGGACAGAAAAGCTCCCACAGTGGGAGGGGACCTGAAGGGGTTGCCTGTGTTTTTCTTCTATACCAACATTGAACTTCACGACACAGCAGAAGAGTTCTGTACCCATTCCTTCTTTCAGAATATTTAAAAGACATGAACTCTAGGGACAAGAGTTAATAAAATTAATATTTTTGCTGCTTTGTTAAGGATATTCTTAAATAAAATTATTCCTATTTACTGTGAGTGTATGGCATTGATGAACACAATGGCTATAGCTGGAATATCACCACTGCATATAACAACATACAAAGTAGGCAATGTATGCATATGTATGATATTAACAATTTTAACCTAATGAGTCTCCTGACTGTACACATGGAACATCAGTGATATGTGAAACACACTGTATTAAGATGACAAATTCCTTGGTTAATACTCCTATTAACATACCAAAGTTCTTCAATAAACACGTTTAGAGAAAATTGTTATAAATGAGATTCCAGGAAAAAAAAGTTCTAAATGGCCTGATACTTTAATGGTTTTTCCTTCTTAAAAAATAAAGTGTTATAAGGCCAGGAATGGTGACTCAAGCCTGTAATCCCAGCACTTTGGGAGGCCAAGGCGAGAGAATTGCCTGAGTTCAGGGATTTGAGACCAGCCTGGGCAACTTGGTGATAACTCATCTCTACAACAGAATAAAAAAAAATGGGCATGGTATTGCGTGCCTGTAGTTTCGGCTACTTGGAATGCTGAGGTGGAAGGATAACCTGAACCCAGCAGGTCGAGACGACAGTAGCCATGATCATGTCACTGTACTCCCGCCTGGGCAAAAGAGTGAGACTCCAACTCAATAAATAAATAAATAAATAAAAATAAAGTGTTATAACCAGGCAAAGTGAGGACCAATGGGAGACCAAACTTCACCTGTCTGATGACCACTTATGTACCTAACCCTAAATTGTACCCCATATCTTTAAAATAAAAGAATGAAAATAATGTGTTGATAACTTGAATATCTTGTTTCTAAGGAACATTTGCTTAACATTTCAATTTCCTCCTTTCTAAACACTGAGATAAATTTAACAACATAAGCAAACCCCCTCCTTGAAGGTCTTTAATTTAGGGATCCTATCAACTTGTCCCTTTGATATGTATGCTTTCCTTGTATATACAGGAAAACTTGTGTTTTTTTTGTTTTCCAAAATTTGCAAAAGAAAACTCAAAAAATCTAATAACAATTTGCCACATTAGGAGGACAAATGAAAATTTGTCATGAGACCTTGAGTTTTACCTTAATTTAGCAAGTTTTGGTTATAAAAGACTACTTTCAGGAAGGACAGAGTTCATTGCACTCCTCCATTTGCTGGAGTGTGATCTCAGGTCTCTGGAGTATTCTGGTCATAAATGGCACTCTCTGTTAATCTCCACTTCCCAACACACAAAGCAAATGCCAGCTCAGGCCATTGACTTTTCAGACAACTCAAGTTTTCAATCTTAAAGCAGGTGACTGAAAGTAGTGTGGATAATATTCATATATTATTTCAGTAAGTGTAGTACAGGGAGAATAAAGGTCAGGGGAAAAATTCTTCAACAAATCTTAAACTTTTTTATCCTAAAATTTCGTGCCATTGTAACTAAACCATCAGATCATAGTCTGCCCTAAGAATAATAGATCCTAAAATCTTAAAATTTTCAAAACTGGGAAAGAACATAAACAAAGTTATCAAACAGTATTTATTTATTTTTTTAGTGGCAATGCCTTAAAGTGAAATCTTGAATATAACATTAAATCTGGCTAATGAGTATATTTCCAGTTTAATGATGTTATTTCTAGTAAAATTTTTATTGCTTTTATCTTTTCTAAACTAAATGATGTTTTTAAATAAAATGTTTAAACATATTATATTTTAAAAATTATAGTTGATTCTTACCTTTGAGACCAAGGGAAACCTCCCCTTCACTCCCAGAAGGTTCCCAGAAAATCACCTGACAAAAGGTAGATTAATACAAATAAAAGCATACAAATGTATAGTTTTATCTGACACAAGAGCCTTCAGAATGTAGACCCAAAGTTACAGGGGAAATTGTCCACTTATGCTTAGGTTCAACAAAAGACAGCCATATGGAAATATAATGAGACAAAAAGTGTATGATCTAATGCTAATAGACTGAGCAGAAAAACCCAGCAAACCTATCTGTTTAGATTCTTCTTGACCTCTCTGTGCAGCATTCTGGGTATGGCACAAGACTCTCTCTGGAGTCTTATGATCTACTCTCAAACAAAGAATGTCAGATACTTTTTTTATATGGTCAGTTTTTACACAGAAAGGTGAGGGAAAAGTTAGAGTAATATTTTTGGTGTTTCTGTTTGGCTCTAGGAAAAAGGGTTTCTGGTCTATGGCTCATCTTGGGGAAGAGGGATTTTAGTTTCTATGGCAGCTTGGAGGAAGAATGAAGAACCAGATACAGGAGGGCAGGAGAAAGTCAAAGAGTAACTTCTGCTCCTGAGATTTCTCTTGGGGTCTTCATAGTGGGGTAATTTTCTGAGCCTCAACATTACATTTTAAGGAAAATGTAGTATGAGTAGTTGAGAAAATTATAGAAGACAACAAAAACATTTGATTATTACGTTGCCTGGGAAGTCATCAGCTTTAGTTGATTTATCTGAGTTTTATAGGTCTACTTTATAGTTCTACATAATAGTCCACCAGGAATTGCCTGGCAGACCACACAGATCATTCCCCAAATTTTTACCACTAGTGTGAAGTTCCCCTTTGCCATAAAGGCAATCTTGTTTAAATGGTATTGAGAGTACTCTAACTAGTTTCTATGCTAGAATCACTACTAACTTTTTAAGAAGACTTCCAAAAACTAGTCCTAAGAGAAATATTTATGCTTGTGTTTATGTAGCTAAATATGTGTGCATGTGCTTAAGTCAGAGACAGCCATCTGCTTCCTACAGTTAGAGATCTGAGGTTACCATGCATTCTAGCAGTGGGTCACCGGTATCTTCAAAAGCAATGTTTTTCAAATGTAAATGTACAGGAGGCTTGGAACCCATTAAATTCACTTAGTGGATCCTAACTACATTTTAAAAATAAACTAAAAAGAAAGAAAAGAAAGAGAGAAGTAACAATATAAGAATACATGGGTGTGCAGTAAGGAAATATTTTCATAAACCTCTTTTGATTGTATTTGTGTGTTCATACATAAATAATTACATACCTGAGTATGAACATGTGATGTAAAAATATATTAAATGATATGGGCATCCTTTAAAAATATTGAGAATATACTGTCCTCAGGGACAATTTTAATGGTCTTTTTAGCTATATATGAATAGGAAAAGGCATTAATTACTCCAGAATCAGTTGGCAATAGAACCTCTTTATTTCTGACTCTCATTTTATATGCAGAAAAAGAGGTAGGCCCAATGTCATGTTGCACAATGTCATTCATCTCTGTAGGAGATATTTCGTTTCATGAATTTGATGAGAATTCAAACCTAGTCATAAGGAAAATAAGAAAGAATAATAAAAAACAAAAATAAATTGAAGAAAGGAAGAACAGAGACTGGAGAGGTATAGACTGAGTTCAAAAAGTAAAGAACAAAAAGACCTAAGAGCTTATGGGATAAACTTGTCTTGACATACCAGGTAATTACTGATAGAAGTACCTTTGGCCCTTTACTCGTTGGTATATTTATTTTTTTCAATAAATATTTACTGAGTGCATAATTTCTGACTTGGCACCTATTCACTGTGCTATTCACATTGATGAATAATGCAGACATAATCACATCATAATTACATCTGTTTATATGGAGGTTTATATATTGTTTATATGGAGGTTGTCTTAAGTTTGTTTTGTGCTGCTATAACTGAATACCACAGACTGGATAATTTATGAAGAAAAGAAGTTTATTGGAGACTGAGATGTTCAAGAACATGGCACCAGCATCTGGCAAGGGCCATCCCATGGCAGAAGGCATCACATTATGAGAGATAAAATGGGAGCAAATGTATCATTTTATCTGGAACCCACTTCTGAGATAACAGCATTATGGAACCCACTTCTGAGATAACAGCATTAATTCATGAGGGTAGTGTCCTCAAGTCCTAATCACCTCTTAAAGGTCCCACCTCTCAATACTGCCATAATGGCAATTTCAACATGAGTTTTGGAGGGGACATTTAATCCAAGGCAGAAGTTATTCTAGTGTGGAGGATGAAGACATTGAACAATGAAAGAAAGAAAGAAAAAGAAAGAAAGAAAGAAAGAAAGAAAGAAAGAAAGAAAGAAAGAAAGAAAGAAAGAAATCAACATGAAGAAAAACAAAATAATTAAGAGAATAGTGGGAGCAACAGATATGATATTGGTAATTATTCCTGGCCTTAATGTAGAAGTAATATTTAAGCCAAAGATTTGAAATGTGAAAAATCAACCATAAAAAGAAAATAAGAACACTTCTGGGGAAAAGGTAGACTGCTTCACTACTCCATGTAAAAGGGAATATATTTTGAAATTACAAGATTACAAGATTAATGTGATAAGAGAATTAAAATGACACACATGTGGCTAGAACTCAGTGTAAGAGGAGAGAATTCATGGAGGTGGAAGGTGACCAGGTCATGTGTTTAGTTAAGTATTTAAGACCTTGCTTATTGCTATGCACTGTTTTAAGTGCAAGGATACAACAGTGAGTCAAAATATCAAGTCCTTTAGTTTCTTATGATGGAGATGGAGATAAGATAAATAAACAAAATAAAAATGAATTTTAACTTCAGAGAATAATAATTGCATTTAAGGAAATAAAGTAAGTTCTAAAGATGGAGAAGATGAAGTTTACTTTAAAAATTTTGTTTGGGGCAGGCCACTTTGAGGAGGTCATGCTTGAAGTGAGTTAAAATGAGTAAATTATCTAAAAAATAACTATAAAAAGAGATTTTAGGACAGAGTACAAGTACAAGGAAAATAGGAAAATAATCTGAGGGGCAACAAGAAAGCAAGTATGACTAGAATTGAAAAGTTTGTCAAGTCAGTCATGGTCCTATAAGTCACAGCAAGAACTTTAGTTTCAATGTATTGAAATGTGCCTGGCTGTTTTTAAAGAGGATCGTGAAATGATCTGATTTATATTATAAAAGCATCACTTGCATTGCATGGTTGAGGATAGAATGAAGTGAATGGTCCTGCCAAGAGATGTTGGCAACTTAGACCATAATGTAAAGGTTAGAATGAGTGGTCAGATTGGGCATGGATTTTGGATGTTGAGGGAATAACATTTTGCAAAAATATTGATATTGAGTGTGAGAGATGGAGTAGGTAATAACACCTAAATTTTAGGCTTGAGTAACTGAAAGAAAAGAAGAAAGTGGCATTTAGTTGGAAAAATGGGAGGTTTGGATTTGGGATATGTGTGGATAGGAAAAATAGGAATTCAACCTAAGATGCTAAGAGGTGATTGGGAAATGGTTCAGGAGTTCAGAGAAGTGACCTCCCCGAGATTTTACATTTGAATGGTATATATGGTACTGAACTCATGCAACTGGATGCAGAGAAGTAAGGGTGTGATTCCCAGGGGGAGGTTGTCGAGGATGAGGAGGCTCCAACAAAGAAGCTTGGGAAAGAGCCAAAATGATCACTGGAAAATCAGAAGAAGGTGAAGCAAATGAAGAAAGTTTTTTGGGAAAGTAGAATCGATTAGCTAAGAAGTCACTAAATTAGGTAAGAATTAGAAATTATCCATTAGATTTGGCTAAGTAGAAGTTATTTGTATTGCTTTCTTTGAATCAGCAGTTGTATTACTAAAGACTCTTAGGGAGAAAGTGAAAAGAACAGATATTTAAATTCTTTCTGGCTCACAAGCAAAGTCAAGAACTAAACTGTGAGTAAAGTTAGAGAAAGTCAGTGGTAGAGATTGTGAGTTAACTATTATCGCTTCTAGTACCAGACATATTTACACTCTAAATGAGTTAAATATTGTTTACAGGACATATTTTAACAAGTCATTTCTATAAACAAGCATTAACAGTTTCAAAGTTTACATTTGCAGTCTAGAAACATTAAGATAACTCTTTCAGCATTATTTGAAAGTTTTTTGTCTTCCTTAGCAATTATGCATAGACACAAACTTAACTCTATGAAGTTAGGTACACAAGATAATAAATTGAACTGACATGGGAAAAATATGTGCAATGATTTGAGAACATTTTTATCTCATCTAACCATCTCAGATACATAGGTTAAGTAATAGCATTGTCTTTAAGCACCTGTGTCAAATTCCTTCAGATTCTATTCAAGCCTTCCTGATCAAATGTTGATTGAAATCTGTCTGTGGCTTCGACTGCAATTTCTAGTAAAATATGAATTAATATCACAGAAGTCATACAACTTTTTCCCACATTGGGGAATTTGCCAAGAGAAGTTTCCATAAAGCAGTGCAGACAGAAGCTTAATTGGAAAAGGATCAAAAGGAATGGGAGGAGAGAAGATAGAGTCAGTGATTATACACATCTTTTGGAGAGCTTTGCTTTCAAGAGGAACAAAGAGTATGTGGGATCAAGAAGTTTTTTGTTGTTGCGTATATGTGTGTGGGGTTTTTTATTTTTTATTTATTTATTTGCACATGCTAATGGAAATGATTATTTGGATGAGAAAATTGTGTTAAGTGGAACAAAGTCGTTGAGTACGTGGAAAAGCAAAGGTTCCAGGAAGGAAGGAGTGGGTTTAATCTTAGCATAGAAGTTTACCTTTGATCAAAAGGCATTGTCAAACAGGACAAGGAGTTTGAATTTCATGGACAGAAAATCAGGATGAATTTTAAAAACTGATCAGAAAGTGTGATGTTAGTTTTGGAAAATTAACTTATGATAAAGCTTTTGGTAATCATGAGTTCCAGAAGTTAATAATCATGGGAGTGGTTGTGAGACAGAGTAGATGAAAATGTCACTTGAAATGGACAAGTAAAGAAAATGAAAGGCCAGATGTTGAATGAGCCAGCCAAATGGATGATGATATTGCCAAGAATAACGATATGCCTAGGGGAAGAGGATATATTCATAAAACAAAAACTTATCAATGAGTGAAATAACAATGAGTATTTGTAGGTGGCATAAATAGGAAGGTTAGGAGATTAAGAGGGTGAGTGGAGGTATCAACCTCAATCTGATGGGAATGTGTTAAGATGGAAGATATGTAGCATTATGAAAGACTCCTTTTAGCTCGGAGATCAAGGACTGATCTTCGAGAAACAAAATTCAAAGCATGGTGGTGTCAAACAATTTTAGTCTTGGTGGGCAGATTGGAGAACCTCTAACTTAGTCAGAGATCTGGTATGACAGGGGCATGTGCTCATAGATGAAACAGAGTCCACAGTACCTACTGATGTCCAGTTTTAATAGTCAATAAGCACGACAATGAAAATTAAGTTTGTGATGTATTGATCAGACCACATGTGGATGGAAAAAGCTGTGAAATTATTTGGGGTGCAAGGAAATTTCATTGGAAACACACTCCTTTCCTCTTAATAGGACAAATAAGATCTTTAATTATCAATTGATCTAATTAAATGAGATGAAGCTGAATTTCTATCCCCATATTTTTTCAGTTTGTCAAAACTCTTATGTATAGCAATATACATATATATTTACTGCCTAAAACATTCAAAAGGAACAACAATCCTCGATGACAATATGTGTGTCAGAATCAAAGCATGTCAATATTGTGCTAAGCAAACAGTCAAGTAAGTACTCATTTAATTACCTGACATGCTTTTTATTACTATTTTCATTTTTATCAATCTATCTTAAGCACAGAAATATACCAATAGATGCTTCAGATTCTTTTTCAAGGCCCGAGGATTACTAACTTCAATTCAGACCATTTACCAGGATATTTGTAATTGGCATTTCCCATGCAAGTTCTCTTTGTACATCTCAGGAAAAAAATACGTTATGCATCTGCTTTGAGCTGCCATTCTCATTTCCAGAAAGAAATTTATTTTCTTTTGCTTCATGTTGACAAACATTCCCCCAACCTTAATTTTAGAATGCTTTACTATTATTTAATATGTGATAAATTATTTCAAATTGAACATAAATTCATTAGTCAACAAGCGTGAAATGGTTTAATTTAAAATATGACTTGTCCCGTTAGAGGAACAATGCTATGCATCTTGCTGACTTCTAAAATGTGATTTTAAAATTATTTCATATCAGGTATGGACAATAGTAAAGTATATGTAACCTTTCAGCTTCTCTAGGGAGAATTTTATTTGATCATCTTCACCACTTTGTTCAGAGTCATCTCACTGGTGATAAGAGGACAATAAAATCAACCAAAAGTACAGAATTCTGAAAATGCTTGGAGTATTTTCCTTTAAGAACCAGATTTTGCCTCCACAAGCATATAAAGGTTTTTCTTTCTTTTCTTTTTTTTTTTACTTGTGTAATTGTTAGGTTACAAATTCATCTGTCTTATTTTTCTATATGTCAGGGACAATTTATATTTTTTCCAACAAATCACCTGTCACTCACTTGTAGAAAATGCAATAAATCCCTACCCTCCACATGCCTTCCCTACCCCAGCCCCTAGTCCCTGCTTTTTTTTTTTTTTTTTAACAAGAAATTCTCTGGCCTGGAGCTGGAGTATCTAAAGATTAAGAAACAAAGGATGGATCAGGGTACTGGGACTCAGGAAAGCTAGTGCGGGGCGTTCATTTTCCTGAGCTTATTGTCTGACATGTTGCCTTTAACACTTTAGAATAGTAAAGACTCTGGCCCATGACTCAGAACCCAGCTGGGGCTTCTGCTCTTCTCCTGTCAGACGTAATTTGTCTACTGGTTTCCTGCTGTTCTATTTCTTAGCATCATGTTTAATATTATCCAGTCTTGCTCCCTTGTTCACCCATTTGGATGTAATCTATTGCCCTGACATTTTAGATCCTCAGACTCTCCCAGTTCCCCTATAGCTTGACTTCCTTGGCAGTGACTCAATTGGAACAATACCGACTTTATTCTTGGCCCCTTTGCCTGGCAAACTTGAGTTTCCTGCTCTTCATAGATGGCTTTTTTGAAATATGACCCTGGCTGGAGTTGCAGACTTTGTGTTTGTAATTATCTGAAGAGTTTGCCCTCAATAGTAAGGTATGCTACTGGCAAACCACACAGCAGTCAGGCTGCCTTCTAGAGTTGGGTGAATGCCTCTCTAGCAGACATGGTCTTTATTTCTGGGCCAAATTTATCCGGATGTGATCTGATGCCTACCATCTTGAGGATGGAAGGACCATTTTATGCCATTTTTGTTTTGTGAACTTAATTCAAAATGTATATGTGACTGATGGACAAAACAGAACTTTTTAAACTTTAAAAATATGAGAACTGTACCAGTTTATAGCAGCTTCTGTATCTTTCTGCTTCTTTTCCCTTCACTTACCCCTCAATGCTGCAGTTCACACTATTTTAATGAAAGTGTTTTCCACAAGACTACTCAGAAAATATGGTGGATAGTTTGTAGCTTTTACATCACTTAACTTCTTGAGAGTATTTATAAACACTGATCATCTGGCCATTTTCTCCCTTTTAAACAATTTTCTTTGTTGCCTTTTTGGGGGGAGGAGATATCATAATTTCCTAATTTTATTCCTATATCTCTGCCATCTCCTTAAAGACACATTTTCCTCTTGTTATCCCTCAATAATTTGGATTCTTAAAGCTCCACTAAAGTTTCTTTATTTTCTACATATGCTGAGCAATCTTATCCATTCTGTTATCTTAAATTATCATTACTTTCCAAATGTGTTTCTTCTCCCAGACATCTCTCCATAGCTGCAAATCCATATAGCAAATGGCATTTGGAGCATCCCCAGGTAAACAGTTAAATTAAGGATCTTGAACTGAACTTCTCTTCACAAACCTGCTTTTCCTCTAGCATTTCTTTAGTCTTAGTGGTGACATCATACAAATAGTTGCCCAAACCAGACGCTGGGTAATCATCCCTTTTCTTTACTGTTCTGCCCACTAACAAATGACCAAGTCTTACAAATTTTACTTCCTTAATGACTAAAATCCATCTCCCCCCACCCTCTCAACTTTTGTCCATTGACAAACTCAGGCTTCCATCCCATTTTGCCTGAAATGCTGCAACAGTGTGATGACTGCTTTCCTTTCAAACCCATTTTGTAGCCGAGTTGATCCAAGTGAAAAATGAAACAGTTGCTATTCAATTTAAAACATTTTGTGTTTTCTAGCTACCTCAGGATATAGTACATAATCAGACTCTGTATACCTCTCCAGTTTCAACTTAGCAACTTCTACTCTCCTCCAAATTCCATTAAAGTGTTTTCTTAGATACGTATGCTATCAAATGTAAACTTTTTAATATTATGTACCGTCTGCCTGGCACTTACTTCTGCCTTCACAAAAGATATCTTAGACACACACCTCCCTCTTTCCTTCTCATTGTGCCTGGTTAGCTCCTACTGACCTTTGTGTTTCAACTTGAATGTGACTCCTTTTGGGAAAATACTCTTTGGTTTGTTAGAGGCCTCTCCTATGTACTAACAAAGCACTGTGTAGAATCTACTTAAATAATCATGGGTCAGTAAAGGAAAGTACTGTGCCTCATTTTTTTACTCTTGTATTTCTGGTTTCTAGCAGGATTGCAAACATTTCAAAAATGCAACAGAGTTACTTAAAAAAATATTACATGGAGAAATTAAAATATTGTTCTAAATAATCAAGATTTATATTGAAATTTCACAAAAGAGAGTTTGAAAATCTTCACTAAGAAAATGCCAAGGTCTTCAAATTACATTTTTCTACAAAACCATACATTATCTGATCCTGCCATTGTTAATTTGTTGCTGTTTTTAATTATTTTCCTAGAAATCTTTCCTTTGCCTACTCTATCATAGCACCCTCATTGCTTTTCTTAAATACACCAGAAGTTTATGATTACCTTTTCCCTTCCTGCTCCCTCTGACTAAAATGCTATTCCTATAGATGTCCACATAATTTTCTCCTCAACAAATTAAAATCTCTACTTCAGTCTCAGCATCTCAATAAGGAATTCCTTGGCCCATGATATAAAATTGCAATTGATCCTCACCAAACCCCAAACAAATACATGCAGTGTTCCCGATTTATTTTCTTCACTAACAATCACACACCTCTGATTTGTTACATTTTACTTGTTTATCTGGTTATTTTATATCTCCTCCAACCCCTTTAAAATGTCAACTCCATAAGAGCAATCAGCGACTTTGATCTCTTTGTTCTTTGGTCTTTTTGTTTTATGTCTATATCCTATTATCCATAAATTACATTTGAGTTCAAGAGATAATTTTATTCATTGTGCCTTTTTAAAATTCTATGTTAAAATATATTCTGGGTAACACTATCTGAGATTAATTCATGGTATTACTGTCCTTCCTTTGAAAATCTGGCTTACTGATACACCGTTTTCTCAAATTAAAGACATTTCATTAAAATGATTTCACATAGATGCAAATAAATATTTTATGCATATACTGTATCATGATTTTTCTTTTATCTGAATATCATAAAGTTTACTTCCAATAAACGAGCTCTTCATGAATTTGGCTATTGTTTTACTGGTTGGACATTTCTGTAAATGTTTGTTAGCATTGTTAGCAGAGTAGAGGCTGAGTTTCTTTTCTGCCTTATAATCAACATATGGAGTCCATCTTTTTGCCTGGGACCTGCTGTATATCCACAGACCATCCTGATGGGGCCAATGGAGCCAAATATATTTCACTAGTACAAATCCTGCCCTTGGTTCCACAAAAGGCAAATACGCAGAACAATAAGGTTTTCTAGCTCTTGCTAAAATATGGCTCTGTTGAGTAATCACATGTTTGAATTAGTGTTTATAGCAAATAGCACAAAGGACTGGCAGCAAAGGACATCCATGTCCCTACTAACATATATTCTCTTTGAGGAATAACACAAAATATGTACTGTTCCAAGGACTGAATGCTCCAAAGCATCTCATTTGGTCTAATATGTTATTTAATATGCATTTGCAGTTTGTGGCTCTAGAGTCCTTTGACTGAGATAGCCAGTGTCACTCTCTCATCTCACCTGCTTACCTGATGTAGTATCAGCATTGCACTGGAGGCAGTGTGACCTCAGGACAGACTTGTCTCAGGCATAGCACAGCAGGTTTGTGCCACTTGCTTGCTACCATGATATTCACCAAGAGATGAATGGTTAATGATTGAACTCCCAAAAGCATTAAGCATGTAAATCTGTCTTTTACCTTTGACCTAGGCATGTCACAGGCTTATAGCTGTTTAATTAATATTCATCAAAAGAGTCCTGAGTCTCCATGGGCCTATATAAAATGTATTGCTTGAGTCTGATGCAGTTGACCTCTCTGCTTAGTACTGAAACATGTAATATGTGCAAATCCCTCTCTAGCCAAAATTGTGTAATTACTGGCATACTCACACATATTAACATCTATAATATAAGAAGTAACTTTGTACAATTTCTGTATACTTGGCAGAGTCTATATAAAAATGTATATATTTGTGCTCTATTTAGTTCTGTGTACTGAAGAAAAACTATGAAATTCTAATTGTAGTACCATGCTCTTTTTCCCAAAGTGTGATCCATGGTCCAGTTGCATTAAAATCACCCCCAGAATGTCATAAAATACTTCTGGAATCTACTCGCTACTTATTGAAACCTTAGAGTTAGATGGAAAGAATCAACATTTCTACCTGTGCCACATTATTTTTATGTATATTGTAGTTTGAGAAACCTTAGTTTAGAAATGCTTGTTTGGGACTATGAATAATTTTTTCCCAGGTAAATAAGTTCACAATTTGCAACTAATTTTTTTTTCAATTATTTCAAGGTACAACAAAAAACCCTCTGACAAACTGCTCTTTATTTTAATAAGAAACAATGTCAATATCATCTTATAAATTCTAGAGAATATTGTTCCAATGAAAGTTATGTCATGGATCCTTCAATGTGGCAAGTTTCATTCTTGTTATTATTTAATAGTGCTCCTTAATTATTAAATAACTACAGCTGATTATGCTGTGCACTGAAATAAAAATTAGTTTCTCTCTTTGCAACCACATGATCAGAAAGGACAGCTAATGTGAGAGGTACACAGTCATGTGACCATTGCATAAGCTGGGAACCTGGCGATGTGGTCTTTCTACCGTTTTCACATTATATTTGTATTATCTTAATTCAATTTCTTTCCTCTTGTGTTGTGGGTTGAATTGTGTCCCCAAGCCCCACCAAAACTAAAAATGCTGAAATTCTAAAAAACAGAAAACAAACAAAAAATTAGTTTCTCCTGCTTAATGTGATGAGTGTTCACCATTTGAAAACAGACTGTGCACACATGCATATTTATGTGTTCTTGTATACCTACGCATGTGCAGATATAAGAAAACAGACGAGTATACACATGGATTGACAACTTCACCCACATGCATATGTGCACATATATGAAAACATAACATATGCACACTTATACATGCAGAGATATTCCCCAATACATGCATAAACATAAATGAAAACAGGCACAAAGCACATACCTGTGCCCATGCTCTTGTATTCATGCACATGTCCACATGAATACTCTTATGATACCCTTTCTTTGTGCTGGCAACTCTTAAAAATATTATAGAAACTGATGTTTAGTGATGATTCATCTTTTTTCTTTCTAAAGTAACTTGTGACTCTTCTCTGAAGTCTATCACTTTGTAGTACTAAAAATGGCTGTTTATACTTTCCTTATTCTGTTTTGCTAAGACCCCTAATGACATTATAGACTACATATTCTACTTTAAAAACAATGACAACTGACATTCTAACAAATATATGAATACTAGGAAAGATAATAAAGGGGCATAATAGAATGACACAGAGAGTTAGTGAATTGGAGGAATGAGCAGAGAAAGATCAGAATAATGATCATCAACATGTACAGGCTTAAAACCAAAAGCAACACATTTACAGTGGGTAAAAGCTCACAGCGAATTCCTTCAACTGGAAACTTGGAGAGACTGGAATTTAACAACTGCATATAACCCTGATTTTCTTGGAATTAGTTTTCTTTACTTTGGATAATGATTTTTGAAATATGTCATTTTTGCAAGTAAATAATCCAAAAGAGATCATGAAAAATTTCTTCCTTTAAGCGTATGTTTATTTATTCATTTAAATAAAAACCTCTTCATGAGTATATCATGTTGTTTGAATTTATTTTTTATCCCCCCAACTTCTCCTAACCTAGGGTAGAAGTAAAGAAGAAATGACTTCCTATTACATCTACTCATGTTTTACTTTGAGGAGTTCTGAAAATATTTGAATATATTCCTGCAAAATATTACTTAAATTCCCAAGTAGAACAGTGAATTTTGAAGATAAAAATTAACACATAATTCTTTTATAATATCATAGCATGTGAATTTTGGCCAAAAGTAAGGGCAATTATATGTTTTAATTAAACCTTAGTTACTGTATTAAAATGCTATCTTTTTAATTAAAAAGTATTTTATAGACATGTAATTTTCTTACTGTGCTATTCAATGTGTTAAAAGAAAATCTTGTGAATAGGAAATCTTATAGGAGAATTTTAAAGCATGTACAAAAATGAGTGGAGCTATTGGTATCAAGGATGCTTTCAAATTTGTCTTCGATATAATTTTCACATTTCAGTAGTATAATTCAACAAAATTAAGGTAGTCTTGAAGAAACAAATTCTCATCAACTTTATAGTGAATTTTAAATGAAGAGAGCACTAGTTACAAGTTATTGTAAATAAAAACTTCATTTCTTTGCCTTGGTATGCTATATTTTGCTATTTGGATATTCTAAGACCCTTCATACAGGCTTTTAACATTAAAATTTCACCAGTGTTTCATAGTTTTCATTTAGAGATCTTTCACATTTTTGTTTAGGTTCATTCCTAGGATTTTTTGTTTTTTGTTTCTTGTTTTTTTTTGTAACTATTGTAAATGAAATAACTTTCTTGATTTCTTTTTTAAATGGTTCATTATTGGCATATAGAAATGTTACTATTTTTGTATCCCAGTTTTGTATCTCCAACTTTACTGTATTCATTTATTAGTTTTATCAGTTTTTTGGTGTAGTCTCTATGGTTTCCTATATCTAAGGACGTATTGTCTGCCAACAAGTACAATTTGACTTCCTTTCTGATTTGAATGCCTGTTGTTTCTTTATCTTGTCTATTTGTTGTGGCTAGAAATTCTAGTACCATATTGAATAAAAAGGGGTAATAGTGAGCATTCTTTTCTTGAAACAGATATTAGAGGAAAAGCTTTCAACTTTCCCCATTCAGTATGATGTTAGCTGTGGGTTTGTCGTATGTGGCCTTTGCTGTGTTGATGCATATTTCTGCTATACCCAATTCGTTGAGAGTTTAATAAAATGTTGAATTTTCTTAAATGCTTTTTCAGCATTTGTTGAAACAATTAAATGTTTGTCTGTGTTATGTTAATGTATCACATTTATCAATTTGCATATGTTAAGCAATCTTTGCACTCCTGGGATAAATTCTACTTGATCACATTGAATTATCTTTTTCATGTGTTGTTGAATTTGGTTTGCTAGTATTTTGCTGAAGATTTTTGGAAGAGGGCACAAATAGAAGAAAAGATAGTTTGTGTTCATGGATTGGAATAATTAATATTGTTAAAATGTTCATTTTACCCAAAGCTATCTGCATATTCAGTGCAATTCTTATTGAAATGCTAATGACATTCTTCATAGAAATAAATATTAAAATTCATGTGGAAATGCAAAAAGGTCCCAAGTAAACAAAGCAGTCTTGGACAAAAAGAACAAAGTTGAAGGTATCATACTACCTGAATTCAAAATATTTTGCAAGGTTAGCAAACAAAGCAGCATGATACTGACATTTAAAAAGACACATAGACCTATGGAACAGAATAGAAAATCCAGAAATAAATCCATGCATGTA
Organism: Tarsius wallacei; assembly: GCA_963574415.1. NCBI lineage: Eukaryota > Metazoa > Chordata > Mammalia > Primates > Tarsiidae > Tarsius > Tarsius wallacei. The sequence goes on along the minus strand of CAUYQG010199107.1, from coordinate 5,828 downwards.
TTGCCAACTGATTTTCCACACAGACACCAAGAACAAAGATTGGGGAGAGAGAGAGAGCAGTCTCTTCAATAAATGGTATTGGGAAAACTGGATGCCACAGAAGAATGAAACTAAACCACTATCTCTAACCAGAGAAAAATCAGCTCAAAATTAATAAAAGACCATTGTAAGACATGAAACTATTAGATAACAATGTAGTGGAAATTCTTCATAAAATTGAACTGGGCAAAGACTTTTTGAATAAGACTTCAAAAGCACAGGCAACACAAGCAAAAATAGACAATGAGATTGCATAAAATGAGAAAGCTTCTGCATAGCAAATAAAAAGATCAATAGAGTTAACACACAACTTACAGAATAAGAGAAGAAAGTATTTTTAAACTGTGCATATGACACAGTTTGTAAATATCAGACTATATAATGAGCAACACAAACAATTCAATGGCAAAGTACAAATAATCCAATTTAAAAGTGTACAAAAGGCCGGGCTCGGTGGCTCAGACTATAATCCCGCGCTTTGGGAGGCTGAGGTGAGTGGATTGCCTGAGACCGCGGGTTCGAGACCCGCCTGTGCAACTTGGTGAGACCTCCTCTCTACAATAATTCAAAAAAAAAAATTAGCCGGGTGTGGTAGCGCGCGCCTGTAGTTCCAGCTACTCGGAAGGCTGAGGCGGAAGGATCGCCGGAGCCCAGCAGGTTGAGGCTGCAGTGGCTGGGAGCAGCCATTGCACTCCAGTCTGGGTGACAGAGTGAGACTCCAACTCAAAAAAATAAAATAAAATAAAATAAAATAAAAGTGTACAAAAGACCTAAATAGCTATTTTTCAAAAGAAGGTACTCCAATGGCCAACAGGTTTATGAAAAATTGCTCAGTATTACTAATCATCATGGTAATGCAAACCACAATGGAAACCACATGGAAACTACAATGAGATATCACTTCATCCCAGTTAGATCCCACAGCTATTATCAAAAAGACAAAACAAAAACAAAAACTGCTGCTGCGCATATAGAGAAAGGGGAACACTTGTGCAATGTAAATTAGTATGGTTATTGTGAATAGAAATTAGGACAGTATGGTCTTCTCAAAATACAGCTACCATATGATTTAGCATCCCACTAATGAGTATAAATATCTGAAGTACATGAAATCAGTATGTCAAAGGAATATCTGCACTCCCATATTTATTGCAGCACTATTCACAATGAACAAGATACGGACTCAATGTAAATAGCCGACTATTGATGAATGGGGAAAGAAAATTATATATGAGAGGAGACCCCAGAAAACCTGGAATTATCTTTTGGAGAGTGGACCACTTGTCGTACAGGCTTTCCTCTTCTAGGGAAGTGTTCTAGGAACCCATCAGCATTAGTGTACCATTTAGCATTTTTGTGAGAGGCTTCTGTTATTCTTTTTTTTTTGGAGATTCTTTTAGTGTGTTTGCCTGTTTCATGATGGGTGATTTATAAATGCACATGCCCACACCAGGCAGAGTGTTCAGCACCAGGCAGAGTGACCAAAATATGGCATGACCCCCATGCCAAATCCTCCCTATTTCCCTATTTGCCCAATCTCACACCAAGCGACATTTTTGTTTTATTTTCCCATATAAAAAAAGACCTCAAGGGAAAACATTTTGCTGATGTAGAAGAGGTTAAAAACAAAACAAAACAGAACCAAATGCTGAAGCACTAAAAAGTCATCAAAATTAATAAGTTCAATAAGTGTTCTGAGCATCTTCAAAAGTGTACTGCATCAAACAGAGTACTTTGAGGATGACTGAAGTTTAAACATGTAAGAAAATACAGTTGTATATAAATAATATAAATACATCCTAGGTTTGGGTACATGTGTGTGTTTGTGTGTGTGTGTGTGTGTGTGTGTGTGTGTAACGTTTCCTAAGCAACTTGAAAACATATTCAAACAGAGGGTACCAAAAAATGTATACATATTTTGAGAAAGGAAAAATTGTATTGAAGCTGTAGTAGTCACTATATACTGAGAACAAAAAATGAATACAAGTCATGTTTGACTTCTGCAATTATTCAAAGTGGTAACCATCAGCATCCAGACACTTCCAATTATGTGGAATAAAAGTAATACATGGATAACAACTCTTGAAATATGTATACAATATTTTTGGCTCCCCTGATACACTATCTCAAAGTAAGACACCACTCTCCAAATGAATAAAAACCCCCTTTTAGTTAACTAGTTTTATTGCATTTTTAAAATACTATATGAAGATTATACATAATCTAAAATATTTTAAATTTTTTGTTTCCAATTTTATTTTACCTTAGTGCTACTAAATTAGTTTATTTTAAAAATTGATCATTTCACCATTTCATGTATTTATTGTACATAAAATTACTAAGCATTGTTGTTTGGGTGATAAATATACGCTCTTGACCCTAGAGTAATGTGGAATAGTATGCTCTCTTACATTTTTATTGTATATTTACATAAAATAATTTATATAAATAGATAAGGAGAATGAAGTTACATGATTACTTCAGGCATCGTAATTCCTTGTGAACTAAAATATATTTCTTTTTAGTCTTACAAAGACTGTCCTGTATATTATTTTGTCTTGGTTTCATGAAGACATGACCTGAGTCAGAGGTTCCCCACCATTTTGGCATCATGGACCTGTTTCGTGGAAGACAATTTTTTGAAGGATGGGGTGCAGGGGATCTTCAGGCATTAGATTTCTCATGAGGAATGGACAGCCTAGATCTCTCGCATACGCAGTTCACAATAGAGTTCCAGCTCCTATGAGAATCTAATGCCACTGCTGATCTGACCGGGGCGGAGCTCTCTTGCTCCCACTCACCTCCTGCTGTGCAATCAGGCTCCTAATAGACCACAGACTGGTACTGGTCTGCGGACCCAGGATTGAGGACCCCAGAACTAAGTAATACTTCTCTAAGCAAATTAAAATTTTCCAGATTTGTAAATGAATTTTCTAGAACCATAAAAGGCATGAAAAAGTGACAATTGTTACAAATAACTCACTCAGGTATTACAGAAAATAATATAGTGACGTCATTGTATGAGTGAAAGATTAAATAAGGGATAACTATAAGAAGAGGGTTGATATAATGATTAACAAAAATACATTTTCATGGTGGTCTATATATCAAATAAAGTAGCAGTAAAGGAAATTTGCTATGATTTTTCATAAAAGTTAATCTGGAAGTCTGTGCTAGCACTGCTACTTGGCCAGGTGAAACTATATTCTTACAGTGCCTGTAAATCAGAAATTATGATTTTTGTCTATGGAGTATTGATATTTATATTACCTGTCCCATCATATAAAACGTGAAACATGATTCTACTTCTACTGATCAGAATAATGTTCTGGAGTTTCAGACCACTATATATTCTATCTCAAGTAATTTGGTTCTAGGTTTGTTGTTAGTAAAATGATAAAAACAAATATCATTGAAAGTTATGATATAACTCTAATTATAATTTTAGGTTTTCTGTGTGATTATTATGATGCTGGGAAAGCAATCTTTTCATAATCAAGTTGTTTTTATTTATTTTATTTATTAGAAAGTGTACCTCCCAGAGAATTCTTGGGAAGATGGCAGCAGAGCCAGTTGTACTAAGCAAACCTCAGTGTGACTGAGTGAGAATATGGAATTTTTGTGTACATGCTGGTGTTTAGTGGATATGTGAGTGGCTGACTGAGTAGGGACTCAGGAGCAAGTGGCCAGGGCTCTCCTGGTTAAATGACTGGTGCTGTAGCTGCTTTGCTTAGTCCCTAGCACTTCCCAGGATGCAGAAGCTGAGTACATTTTTAAAAAATCAACAAAGCACTTCCTGGGAAGAAGCTGTTGGGAAAGACTGCCAAATCCAGACTCTGCCTCACCACTGTGGCATCTGGCTGGACACTGGAAGCAAGGGCTGTGGAGGGAGCACAGCAAAGAAGCCCAGAGGCAGTGCCCTACTGGAGAAGATGAAAGAGGCACCCTGCCACCATCTTGAAAACTGGCAAGGAAAGTGATCTGACTGGCTCACCACAGAGCAACAGACCTAACCTGATTTCTGTGACCAGTGAATTAACTATTCAGGGATTGATCATGGCCCAGTAAGAATATCCTGAAAGCACAAACTCCAGAGGGACAGGATAGGTGCTAAGTCTCAGGTGCTCCACCTCCTACCCTGATTCAGCTGTAGGACAAAGAGTGTGGCCAGAAAAGGAAGAGAAAGACCTCCAAAGAAATCAGTGGTGAGTCCAGGGCTGACCCAAACCCTTCCTCCCCAGCAAACCTCTGAATGTCAGACCCACATTGCTGGAACATGACTGAGAGGGACAAACCCAGGCAAGCCTGGACATCAGCCACAATAGGAGGGCTCCACTCCAGGATAAGCCTGGCTATTGCACCCACTGCCAGTACCTGGAAAATAGACAATCCTGCAACTCCCCAATTGAGGGGATTCCCATGACAATATTAAAGTGGAAGGGAAGGACTGAATCCCCACCCACCCTCACTGCCCCCTCCTCCTTCCCTGGGACAGACACTGGGAAGATTGTGAATGAGGGTGCAGCTCTCCAGGAGACAGCAGAGGGAAAACTGAGAGGAACAATTACAGAACCTGCCACAAGAGGACAGGTTTTGCTTGTTTGTTAATTTTTAAAATATTTTTCCTCTATGCATGATTGTATATGTGAGGGTTTGCTACACAACCCCCTCACCCCAAGTTTTTCTCTTTCTTCATTGATTTTTTGTTTTCTGTTTATGTGTGTGCATGAAGGATTGAATGTTCATCTTTAAGTTTTTATTTCCTGGTTTGTTCTTCTCTTGTTTTAGTTCAGTGTGTATGAATACATGCTTGAGAGTTGATTTGAATTCTTTTTTGTTCTCTTTTTCTTCTCCTTTCACTTTGTGTTGTGTGTGTGTGTGTGTGTGTGTGTGTATTTGGTTTTCCTTTTTGTTGCTTTTTGTTTGTTTGTTTTATTTTGCTTTGTTGTTATTCCAGTTTGTTTTGGTGTGTGTGTGTGTGTGTGTGTGTGTGTGTGTGTGTTTAACACTCTTTTGCTTTGGTTTCTGCTCTTGTTGTTTGGTATTTTATTTTTATTTTTTTAATTTTTGTCCATCTCATTTCACTCTACTTTTCTCTGTTCTTCTCATTGTTATTACTGTATCTTAGACTTAGGGGGTATACACATGTACCCACTGCATTGTTATATAGAGTGGTGGTGGGGAGTGGGTAGCAGGGAATCCTTACCACATTCAGTGAATACTGTGATTTGTAAGTACTTTCTGAATCCTAGCTCCTCATCCTCCACCTTATTTGACTCTCAAATCTGCAAGAGACAGCAAAGCTTCCACCCACACCTCTATTTCAAAGTAGAACAAATTCAGAGCCCTGATTAGGGAAGAATAGAGGGCTGAACAACATCAGAAGTGAAACCCTCTCCCACTGCAGCTGAATAATGAAACTAAAGTGGAAAGAAAGAGATCAGTCACAAATGAGTAAAAATCAACAGAAGAACTCAAGTAGTTCTCAATGTGCTAAAGAGACAACACCTGAAAAATCAGACCTAAGAGCCTAAACAATGTAGGTCAACAACTGACCCCAGAATAACAACAACAAAAAGAAACTAAAAGTTGAGCATTCAATCATTCAGGTACACACATAAACAGAAAAACAAAGCAGAAATCAAAGCGAATACACACACGCACACACACACACACACACACAAATTAAAACGGGGGGAAAAATAAGACTCCTTTCTCCACAAAAAAAACAGGAGTACACAGAATCAACAGAGAGTACATCATGACTGCAAATGTGAAAACACACAAAT
>CAUYQG010199105.1:0-21284 GCA_963574415.1 Tarsius wallacei | reverse complement strand
AGCCTGTGGGTTCGAGACCCGCCTGGGCAACTTGGCGAGATCTCATCTCTACCATAAATCAAAACTATCAGCCGGGCATGGTAGCACAAGCCTGTAATTCTGGCTACTCGGAAGGCTGAGGCGGAAGGATCGCCGGAGCCCAGTAGGTCGAGGCTGTGGTGGCTGGGAGCGGCCACTGCACTCCAGTCTTGGGCGACAGAGTGAGGCTCCAACTCAAAAAAAAAAAAAAAAGAAAAAGAGGTCCCTCCTGAACAAGAGTGAATGAGAGTAGGGGACACAGGGGACAAACCTTTCCGCCATTGTATTAACCGAGGAAACAGATGGGAAAACAAAAAACGGAAGGCAGAAAGAAAGACTGGAGAGAAGAGAGAAGAGAAGCAGGAGGCAAAGTGGCCCAGTAAGCCTGAGTGCTTCCGCCGGGCTGTGCATGTTTGTGACAGTTGGCTCTGGAAATTGCTTCGAGGGCTCTGCTCTGGAAATAATTGCTAAGAACGGCCCCTGAAAATTGCAAAGCTTTGCAACTAAGTTGTTCTATGTGACCCTGTATGTGATCTGTTATTTAGCTGCTTAAGGTTAGGAACTTAGATTCTTTTCCATGTAAAAAGGGAAAAGCTTCAGTAACCTCGTAACACCTCTGTCCTAGAAAGAATGTTTAGTCTGAATTCATAGAAGAGGACACATCTTCAGTGTGAATTGAGATCACTGAACATTTAGACTCTACTAAACAGGAACAGACCTTGCCTTCAAAAAGCTGAGTTCACGCCTGAGTTTGATCAGGTCTCTAGGTCAGTGGTTCTCAGAGTGGTTTCTGGACCCCTGACATCCCCAAGATTCTTTCAACGTATCCAGGAGTCAAAGCTGTTTTCCTAGTCACACTAAGCAGTTTAGAGTTTTTTTGTGGTGCCTTTTTTTACTGTGGTGACATTTGCACTGATGTTGGGTAAAATTGCTGGTGTCTCAGCACAAATCCAGACCACAACCCCATTCGCAATTTTTTTATTTTATCTATTTATTTGTTTTTTGAGTAGGATTCTCACTCTTTCGCCCAGGCTGGAGTGCAGTGGCATGCTCACGGCCACCCTCGACCTGCTGGGCTCAGGTGATCCTTCCACCTCAGCCTTCTAAGTAGCTGGAACCACAAGTGCGTGCCATCACAGCTGGCTAATTTTTTGATTTATTGTAGAGACGCAGTCTCGCCAAGTTGTCCAGACTATAGTCTCGAATCCATGGACTTAGGCAATCCTCTCACCTCCACCTCCCAAAGGCTGGGACTGCAGACATGAGTCACTGCACCTGACACTCGCAAGTTTGTAAAAGTTTTGCTTAAGAATGTCTTTGATGAAGCAACCAGCATTATTAATTTAATAAACCTCAATCTTTGGATATATGTGGCTTTTTCACACATTTTTGTACAACATTGGGAAGTATGCATAAACACTGCAAACCAAAGTACTGTGGCTGTCATAAGAAAATCTTGTGTTGATTGTTTTGAGCTGCAAACTGAGCCAGCGGCTTTTTGAAGAATGACTCACACAAACTAAGGCTATTCAGATGAGGGTGTTTGGCGGACATTTTCTCTAAAGCAAACAAAATGAGGTTATCATGTCAAGGAAAACAACAGACAGTGTTTATTGTTGATGATATTCAAGAGAAAATTTAGAATTTCGGCTGGGCGCAGTGGCTCATGCCTATAATCCCCACTTTGGGAGGCTGAGGTGAGAGGATTGCCTGAGCCCACAGGTTCAAGACCAGCTTGGGCATCTTGACGAGATCTCATCTCTACAGTAAGTCAAAAATTAGCCAGGTGTGATGGCGTGTGCCTATAGTTGCAGCTACTTGGAAGGCTGAGGCAGAAGGATCGCCTGAGCCCAGCAGGCTGAGGCTGTGGTGGCCGTGAGCATGCTACTGCACTCCAGCCTGGGTGACAGAGTGAGACTCCAACTCAAAAAAAAAAACATTAGAATTTAGGGAAAGTTGTATTGACCACTATGAGCTTGACAGCTACTTAAAGACTTCTGGTGGAGTTGGTTGTGTCATTGATGAATGTCTTTAATATTGTATAGTGAAATATGTCAACATGTGGAAGACTGGAAGACTTGCATAATTCATGGAACCGGTTTTTCCTAAATGAAAATGGGTTAAAGATGTATCCAAAGTGCAAGATAGAGCAATGGATCTTGTGGGAACAGTAAGAAAGGTCCACTGATGTGGTTTTAGATTTCAAGTCACTTGTCAAGTTTTGGTGTAATATCAAGAATATCCATATTTATCAGAAAAGCTATGAAAATACCCCTTCCTCTTCCAATTTTATATTTGTGTGAGCCATAATTTCTATACCTGTGTCAATTAAAATAATATACTGCAAAAGATGGATTGCAGAAGTAAATGGAAACCCAATTGCCTTCTATTAGGCTAGAAATTACAGGGATGTACAAAAATGTAAAAGAATATAACTCATAACTCATTTGTTTTTATTTTTTAAATGTTAACATGTAATAGGTTTATTTTATGCACTAATAATTTTTTTTAATTTCTCAGTTTTAATGTCTAATACGGAAGTTAACAGATATAATCCACATAAACGAAAGTCCTTTGCATCCTCAATAGTTTATATGACTATAGCGGGATCTTGAGGCAAAAGTGTTTGTGAACTGCTGCTCTAGATCCCAGTTTATAAGAAGTACAGGGGAAATGAAGAATGTGTAAACTTCATAGGGACTCAAAGAGCCAAGTGGGAATGTGGGACACTTTACACGACAAATAACTTCATTTCTCCAAAAATTGAACTACGTCGGGGAAAAAAAATGGAAAGAAGCTGATAAAGTAAAAGGAATTTAAGATTCATACCAACTAAATGCAGTGTACAAGCCTTATTTTGATACCATATCAAGTAAATCAACTGTAAACATTTTTGAGGCAGTCAAGGAAATTTGATCTCTAACTGGATTTTCTTTTCCAGTGGGGTCTGCTCTGTTACCCAGGCTGGAGTACAGTGGCGTGATCATAGCTCATTGCAGCCTTAACCAACTGGGCTCAAGTGACCCTCTCACTTTAGCCTCCTAAGTAGTTGGGACTACAGGTGTGAGCCACTATGCTTGGCTGGATACTTGATGTTAAGGAATTACTGCAAAATTTTTTCAAGAATGATAGCAGCTATGTTTTTAAGAGCCCTTATCTTTTAGAGTTGAATGTGAAATACTTTTGGATTAAATAATTTAGGGATTTGAGGAGACAGGAGTGGGAATATAGATGAAATAAAAAGGCCAAGAATTGATCTAACATTTGTTAAAGCTGGGTTAAGAATACAGTGGGGTCTGTCCAGCATCGGCCGAGCCATGTCTCCTTCCCTGTCGAAGTCTCCGCCCCTGCGCCGGGCGTTCGTGGTGGGGGTTGGCATGACCAAGTTTCTGAAGCCTGGAACTGAGAATTCAAGAGATTATCCTGACATGGTAAAAGAAGCAGGCCAGAAGGCTTTAGATGATGCGCACATTCCTTATTCAGCAGTGGAACAGGCATGTGTTGGTTACGTTTATGGTGACTCTACCTGCGGACAGAGGGCTATCTATCACAGTTTGGGACTGACTGGAATTCCTATAATCAATGTCAACAACAACTGTTCTACTGGTTCCACTGCTTTGTTTATGGCCCAGCAGCTGATTCAGGGTGGTGTGGCAGACTGTGTCTTGACTCTTGGGTTTGAGAAGATGGAGAAGGGATCCCTTCCAATACAAAGATGAGGTCTCACCAAGTTGCCCCGGCTGTTCTCGAACCTGTGGGCTCAGGCAATCCCCTCACCTTGGCCTCCTGAAGTGCTGAGATTACAGGCTTGAGCCAGTGCGCCTGGCTGCTTCTTACATTTTCATGACTTGCTTTTATGGGAGCTGCTTGTCTTAACAATTTTATTTTCCTTGTGTCAAAGTCATAGAAAATGGAACAAATCAGAAAGAATAAAGAAGAGATAGTTACCTAAAAAAAAAAAAAAAAAAAAAAAAGAATACAATGGATATTAATTCTATTCTATTTTGGTACATGTTTAAAAATTGTCATTTAAGGCTGGGCACAGTGGCTCACACCTGTAATCCCAGCATTTTGAAAGACCGAGGCAGAAGGATTGCTTGAGCCCAGGAGTTTGAAACCAGCCTGGGCAACTTAGCGAGGTTTTGTCTTTACAAAAAATAAAAAAAATAGCCAGGCGTGGTGGTGTGCATCTGTAGTCCCATCTACTCAGGAGGCTGAGGCAGAAGGATAGCCTGAGCCCAGGAGACTGAGGCTGTGTTGAACTGTGATTGTGCCATTGCACTCTGACCTGGACCACTGAGTAAGACCCCGACTCAAAAGAAAATTGTTTTCGTTTAAAAAAAACAAGGTTCAGGTAATGTGAGGCAGGTAACTTTAAAAATAACGCATTGCAGTATAAAACATGCCATTTTATTATTTACTTAGCCCAGCAGGAGTGATTCAATAGTCTGACCTGATGTGGATTGGAAGAGTGATTAGAAAAGTTATGCCTGAGAAAGATTTGAAAGACAGCAACAGTTTTGCTAAGTGGGCAAGAGTGGAAAGGATATTCCAGGCAGAGAACCGCATGTGCAAGATACACAGAGTAAAGGTAGTGAGAAAACATCCTGCTTTCAGGAGAATAACGTACAAAAAAGCCAGAGTCCAGAAATAACACGGAGAAAGCAAGCAGGAGCCATCATAAAGGGCCTCATATCCCAATAGTTTTCTCTTAGGTCTCGTCTGATGCTGTATTCCAACAAGATGGTGTAGTGGCCAGGCTTCAAGATGGCCTCCTGTGATCCCTGCCTTCTGGTGTTCACATTCTTGTGTAATCCCTGACCACACTGCACCAGGGTTGGTCTGGACTGTGTGCCTAATTTTGTGCTGCAAAAGTGATGCTGAGAACTCTGGTGAGGGATGTTGATCATGGGGGGAGGCTATGCATGTGTAGGAGCAGAGAATATATGGGAAATCTCTATCTTCTGCTGAACTTTGCTTGTGAGCCTAAAATAAAGTCTACTTTTTAAAAAGGGTGAGGGTTGGGTGCAGTGGCTCACACCTGTAATCCCAGCACATTGGGAGGCTGAGGCGGGAGGATCACTTGAGGCCACGAGTTTGAGACCAGCCTGGGCACATAGTGAAACCCATCTCAAAAAAAAAAGAAAAAAAAAATAGGAAAAGAAAAAAAAGGGGTGGTATGGCACTCCCAAAATTGGGTTTAAAAGGACTGTGGCTTTCATCTTGGGTGTCTTTCTCATTTTCACACAAATGGGAAATGCCGATATATGAAAGTAGACTATAACCCATGAACTTCCACGCACCCACCATCCAGCTTCAAAAATTGTCATATTTTGCTTATCTTGTTTTATCCATCTCCTCCAGCTCTTACTTCTCCCCATCACCACTGGAGTATTGTAGAGCAGATCCCAGGCATCATGGACTTCATATTGATGTTTCGGTCGTCAACAGACCATACATACAACAGTAGTCCTGTAAGACTGTACGGCTGCATTTTTACAGTTCCTTTTCTGTTTTAACACACAAATACTTGTCGGGTATTACTAGTGCCTACAGTATTCAGTACAGTCACATACTTTAGGGGTGTGTAGCCTACGAGCAGTAGGCAGCACCGTATAGCCTAGGAGTATAGTAGGCCACACCGTCTAGGTTTGTGTAAGGACTCTGTGATGTTCACACAAGGACTAAATTGCCTAGTGACACATTTCTCAAAATGTATCCCTGTCGCTAAATGGCATGTGACTGTTTTACCTACACATGAATATTTAGCAGATAAGGTCTAAGTATGGTAATACCACTGAATAAAATTAACGTTCCTTAATATCATCTCATACCCAATCAATATTAAAGTTTACCTAATCACCATTCTATTTTGTTTATTCTGTTATGGGGTTTTCCTCTTTTTTCCTGTTCTTTCTTTTGCTCACTTGGTCAAATTTCTATTTTGTTCCTTTGCCGGATCGTTTTGGAAATTCTATAGTCTCTATTCTATTTGTGTGTATATCACCATTGCAACAGACATAGTTAAACTTAAATTTCTGTTAAGTGTAATGCACATTACACTTGCTTTAGAAATACTTCATAGGTGTTCTATTACATCAGTCAGAACATGTTTAATATCTGGACAGCCCGTTTAGAGGTGCTAATAATGGGAAGTACTTAAAGACTTCAATCTGAGTTTAGTAATGCTCATTACTAATGGGTTTTCACTGATTCCAGGCCCAGTAGTCAAAGCTAGAATATGTGGTTTTTAGCACAAAGTAAATATAAATCTTAATAGATATAGAAAAAATGTTGACAAAATCCAACATCCAGGCCAGGCGAGTGGCACCTGTGGTCCAGCTACTTAGGAGGCTGAGGCAGTATTGCTTAAGCCCAGGAGTTTGAGGTCAGCCTGGGCAACAAAGTGAAACCCTGTCTCTATAAAAAATAAATAGTAAATAAAAACCCTCAACTAACTAGCAATAGAGGGGAATATCCTTGGCTTGATAAAGGGCATCTATGAAAAACCTACAGCTAACATATTTAATAGTGAAAGAAAGATGGTAATGCTTCCCCACTAAGATAAGCACCAAGATAAAAATGTATATTTGCAGCAGCAGACAGCAGACACTCTTGTTGTTGTACTACCCATTGTATAATTATTTCATTATATAATACGATTTAATAAAAATAGAAATAAAGTGCAAAAAAATGTATATTTGCACTGCTTCTACCCGCCATTGTACTGGAGAGTCCAAATGCAATTTGGCTAGAAAAAAGAACAAACAATTGAATATTAAGAAATAAAACTGCCTTTATTCACAGATGACATGAATCTTGTATACAAAAATCCTAAACATTTTCAGTAAAAAAAGTTACTAGAATAAACAAGTTCAGTAAGTCACAGGATACAAGAGCAATATGCAAAACAATTGTATTTTTATACACTAGCAACAATTTGAAAATTAAATTTAAAAAAACCATTCTCAATAGCATCAAAAAGAATAAAATACTTAAAGACCTAAGTGGAAAAATATCCCTCTGTGATCCCAGCACTTTGGGAAGTGAAGGCGAGAGGAGTGTCTGAGCCCAGGGGTTCCAGACCAGCCAGGGCAACTTGGCAAGATCTCATCTCTACAATAAATCAAAAAACTAGCTGGACGTGGTGGCGCACGCCTGTAGTGCCAGCTACTTGGAAGCCTGAGGCAGAAGGATAGCCTGAGCCCAGCAGGTCAGCCTGCACTACAGCCTGGGTGACAGAGTGAGACTCCAACTTAAAAAATAAAAATAAAAAGCAATAAAGAAGGCCGGGCACAGTGGCTCAAGCCTGTAAGACCAGCACTTTGGGAAGCTGAGGCAAGAGGATTGCTTGAGCTCAGGAGTTTGAGATCAGCCTGGGCAGTGTGGTGAGACCTCATCTCTACAATAAATCAAAAAATTAGCCGAGCATGGTGGCACACACCTGTAGTTCCAGCTACTTGGAAGGCTGAGGCAGAAGGATTGCTTGAGCGATCGCTTGAGCCCTGCATGTCAAAGCTGCGGTAGCTGTGAGCGTGCCACAGCACTCTAGCCTGGGCAACCCCAACTCAAAAAAAAAAACCAAACCAAAAAACCCTAGAAGTAGGATTGCTGATCAAAGGGTAAATGCACACATAATTTTGCTCAATACTGCTAACTTTTATTTTTCAGATTAGAAAATATCGTTTATTTGGAAAGTAAGAGAGAGAGAAAGGAGATTCACCTCCCCAAGGTAAAGGAGGGGGCCAAAGCAAGGAAACATGGTGATGGCCATCTACATGGCCACACCAGAGTCTAGTAAGACAATGGCAATATTGCTAACTTTTTTTTTTTAAGATGGAGTCTCACTCCGTCACACAGCTGGAGTGCAGTGGCACGCTCCTGGCCACCGCAGCATCGACCTGCCGGGCTTCCACGATCCTTCCACCTCAGCCTTCCAAGTAGCTAGAACTACAGGCGCACGCTACCACACCCGCCTATTTTTTAATTTATTGTAGAGATGAGGTCTCACCAAGTTGCCCAGGCTGGTCTCGAATCCGCAAGTGCTGGGATTACTGGCTGAGCCACCAAGTCCAGCCTATTGCTAACTTCTTAACCCTAGGAGTTGTATCACTTGTAATCCTTTTAACTGTTTCTCCTCTTCCACTCTTGTCCACCTACACTTCATTCTTCCTCATATCCTATAAAATCTCATAAAATACAAATCGAGTCATTACTCTCCTGCTTAAAATCCTTCAGTGGCTTTCCATTGCATTTAGATAAAATCTAATCTTGGCCAGGCACAGTGGCTCATGTTTGTAATCCTCGCTACTCAGGAGGCTTGAGGCAGAAGAATCGCTTGAGTCCAGGAGTTCCAAGGCCACAGTGAGCTATGGTTGCACCACTGCACTCCAGCCTAGGTGACAGAGTAAGCCCAGCCTAGGTGACAGAGTAAGACCAATCTCTTAAAAAAACAAAAAAAAACCCCAAGAAACTATTCACATTACCTATAAAAACTTGTATCATGTAACCTCTGCCTCTGCATCAAGTCAGAACTAGTTTTGGCCATGAACAGAAGACCCAAAACAACAACAGCTTAAACAAGACAGAAATTTACTTCACTACTGAAAGTCTGGAGGGAGACTGTCTAAGACTGGCACTGGGATTCTGCTTCAAGAAATGCTCAAGGCACAAGCTCCTACCAGCTCATGCTCTGCCATCCCTAGAAACTGACCCTCATCCCCATGACCTAAAAAAAGGGCTAGAAGACCAGACATTGTATCAACGGTCCAGGCAGCGAAGTTAGAAGAAGGGATGGTTAAGAAAAGGACTGCACGCCAGTACTTAGAGAAGACTCCTGGAAGCTCCACAGGACACCTCCAGTAGTACCCACGGCTCAGAACCCACTCATATAACTACCCCTGAAGGCTGGAAAACATCTCTTTAGTCTAGACAGCCAGGTGCTCCAGCCAAAACCTGGGTGATGTGACACCATGGAAGTCGTCACAACCTATTCAGCTTCATCTCACAGCACTCTATATGCCCCTGCTAACTGCCCCAGTCGCAAGACTGCCTTTGTTCCTCAGATAGGCCATGTGCTTGCCTATCAAGGCCTTTGCTCTGGCAGTTTCACCAGCCCAGCCCAGCACACCTTCCTCAGGCCCTCAGTCATCATTTCCTCAGAGAGGCCTGCTTTCATGACTGGATGTAAAGCAGGCCCCCACTATACTCACCCTTTGCATAATGCACTGCCTATTTTCTTCACAGCATTTATTTCCATCTAAAATTACTTATCTTCTGCCTTCTTTCACTAGAATATAATCTCCACAGGACAAACTTTTTTGTCTCCTTCACTGCTATGTCCCTATTGCCCAATACAATTCTAAGCACATGGTAGGAGCTTAATATAGTAAGTCCCCTACATAAACAAGTTCCATACTAAGAGTACATTTGTAAGCCCAACAATTAGCCTAGGTACCCCCTTAAGACAATTGGCGATACAATACTGTACTGTAATAGGTTTATAATACTTTTCACACAAATACCAAAAAAATAAAACATTTTTAACCTTACAGTACAGCAACTTGAAAAGCACAGTAGTACAACATAGTGCAACAGCTGACATACAGGGGCTGGCATTGAGTGAATAGGCACTGAGTCACTGGCTGGAAGAGGGAGAGGAGGTGGGGGATGGGAGAGCTGGAGGACCATCAGCAACAGGATATGGAGTTGGGCAAGCTGCAGTTTCACTCACACCTGACGTTGATTGCACAGGCTCTGGTTCTGCGCTGGATTCAATTTTACCTGCCCTCTTGGAAGAACAATTCAGTAATGTCTGGATAATAGCCCTTTTTTTTCTTACCATAGATGACACGGTAGCACTGGATTATATTCTGAACAGCTGCTGCAACTTCATGCACCATCCTACTTTTGAGTCCTGTGCCTCAAAAAACTAACAGTGCCTCCTCAAATAATGTGAATGCACATTCCTATCTTTGAAAGTTCACAACTTGAAGGTTCCTAGCAGGGAACTTACTCTCCTTGTTGAAGGAATGACGTTTGACTCCAAAGCCCATGCTTTCTGCACTATCCTTGCTGCTCCTACTAGACCCCAGATAGTACCCTATTCTATTCCAGAAGTTAATCTTTGTTTTGAAAATGACAGCCTATGAAAGTTACTTTCAGTTGAGAGGCTGAGCCAGTAGGACTGCTTGAGCCAGGGGTTTGAAACCAGTCTGGGCCAACTGGGCAACATAGCAAGACCCTGTCTCTACCAAAAAGAAAAATAAAAAAGATAAGCCAGGCATGGTGGTATATGCCTGTAGTCCCAGCTACTCAGGAGGCTGATGTGGAAAGATTACGTAGGGACAGGAGGCTGAGGCTCCACCTCAGTCTGGGCAACAGGGTGAGAACCTGACTCAAAGAAAAAAAGAAAGTTATTTTCAGGCCCAGTGCAGTGGCTCACATCTGCAATCCCAGCACTTTGGGGGGCTAAGGCAGAGGATGGCCTGAGTCCAGGAGTTCGAAACCAGCCTAGGCAACATAGCAAGACCATATTTCTACAAAAAAATGAAAAAATTAGCCAGGCATGATGGTATGCAATTGTACACCATCTACTTGGGAGGCTGAGGTGAAAGGATTGCCTGAGCCCATGAGGTCATGGCTGTGATGAGCCATGATTGTGCCACTGCACTCCAGCTTGGGAGACAGAGTGAGACCCTGACTCAAGAAAAAAGTCATTTTCCTTCAAATAAGATGTTTAAAAACTGTTTCTAAAGCAAAACAAAGCCAAGCACGGTGGCTCACCTATGTAATCTCAGCATTTAAGGAGGTCGAGATGAGAGGATTGCTTGAGCTCAGGAGTTCAAGACCAGCCTAGACAACATAGCAAGACCTCGTCTCTACAAAAAATCAGCTGGGAATGGTGGTGTGCTCTGTTCCAGCTACTTAGGTGACTGAGGCAGAAGAATCACTGAAGCCCAGAACGAGGCTGTGGTAAGCCATGATCATGACACTGCACTCTAGCCTGGACAAAAGAGTGAGACTGCAATGCAAAAAATAATAGCAATAATAAAGTAAAACAAAATCTTATGCTCAGTAAAAAGAGGAGAATGAGAGAAAACACCATGGGCAAGTCTAAGTTGCTTGATCTTAGTTTTCATCTGTAAAATGGAAGAGCTGGTTAAAATCCACATTTTCTACAGATTTATTTATCAGGTATTGTGCTAAACTAGGGACATGAAGCTTAAACAAGACAAGTTTTACCTTCAAAAGGGAATCAGAGGTGTCACTCACCTCTACCATTTGTATGATTTTTTGTAATTGTTGGTTTGTACCCTTTGTGCTAGAGAAAAAGCCTACCACTTTCCACCAAAGACATTAGTTAAAAGATGTCATCAAGACACTCAAACACACTGCTTCATTTTAAAAGTAAACATTTAATCCAACATTGCAACAGGAGTTGAATGGTATTAAAAACAGAAGTATATTAGTGGTTAAAAGAATATAATAAGCCGAGCTCGGTGGCTCAGCCTGTAATCCCGTGCTTTGGGAGGCTGAGGTGAGTAAATTGCCTGAGCCCGCGGGTTCAAGAACCAGCTGGGCAACTTAGCGAGACCTCATCTCTACAATAAATCAAAAATTAGCTGGGTGTGATAGCGCGCGCCTGTAGTTCCAGCTACTTGGAATGTTGAGGCGGAAGGATCGCTGGAGCCCAGCAGCTCAAGGCTGCGGTGGCCGGGAGCATGCCACTGCACTCCAGTCTGGGCGACGAAGTGAGACTCCAACTCAAAAAATAATAATAATAATATAATATATAATCTTTAGTTTCCTGTTAAGAGAATTTTGATTGCTAGTTCTCTACAGTGAAATGTAGTTAGAAAATGTCTTAATTTGGCCAGGCTCAGTGGCCTGCAATTCCAGCACTTTGGGAGGCCAAGGTGAGAGGATCACTTGAGTCAGGAGTTTAAGACTAGCCTGGGCAACATAGCAAAATCTCATCTCTATTATAAAATATAAAATAAAATAAATAAGAAAAAGAAAACA
Organism: Tarsius wallacei; assembly: GCA_963574415.1. Lineage (NCBI taxonomy): Eukaryota > Metazoa > Chordata > Mammalia > Primates > Tarsiidae > Tarsius > Tarsius wallacei. Next base: position 9,242 of record CAUYQG010199105.1, on the reverse strand, counting down.
GAATTCTTTTTGAATGCAAGTCTAAAATGCTTAAAATGCTTAAAAGGCTTTTAAGACCCACATCAGAATTACCCAATATTAGATACATCTAACTTGAATACTAAAAGTTTGACATAATAAACATTATATTTCAAAAGATGACCAATGAGTTAGCAACACATTCTGAGAGTGGCATGCCAGACCAGCATGACTAGGATACAACCCAGCTGTGGCTCATCTACTACCCCATTCTTTGTTCTTCTGGATCCTTCTTGGCTTCCATCTGGGTAACTCCAAAGGCACAGTGGAGAAAACAGACACAGAGTAGCAATTAGGCACATAATTCATGACAAAGGGTATATCATCCATAAGTTACAGTCCACATAAGGCCTCACTCAATTTGAAAAATTGCCAGTTCTGTCAAATAGGCTAACACTCCAATAAGGTATTTATGACACAGAATCTGCAAAAAAAGAAAAAAGACATTTAAAATTAGCATGTATTAATGACGATAACAAAGCAGTTTGATATCTGAATAATCAATGTTACCATGGCCAAATTTCTGGCTTTAGTTCATTAAGCTTGCCACATACAATGCACTCATTTTTTTTTTTTTTTTTTGAGTTGGCGTCTCACTCCGTTGCCCAGACTGGAGTGCAGTGGCCGCTTCCAGCCACCGCAGCCTCGACCTGCTGGGCTCCGGCGATCCTTCCGCCTCAGCCTTCCGAGTAGCCGGAACTACAGGCATGTGCTACCACAATGCACTCATTTTTATATTTTCTATTTCATTTCCTTCTCTTTTTTTTTTTTTTTTGAGTAGGAGTCTCACTCTGTCACCCAGGCTGGAGTGCAGTAGCACACTCAAGGCCACTGCACCTTCAACCTGTGGGGCTCAGATGATTCTTCCGCCTCAGCCTTCCATGTAGCTGGAACCACAGGTGTGAGTCACCACTCTCAGCTAATTTTTTGATTTATTGTAGAGATGAGACCTCGCCAAGTTGCCCAGGCTGATCTTGAACCCCTAGACTCTTGCCTCCACCTCCCAAAGTATAAACCACTGTACCCGGCTGTTTTTTTGTTTTTTAAAGCAGGTGTCTTCCCATCAAAGTTATTTCCCAACATACTATTGCATTGTGACCTCCAGTTTGAAAAGCACAAATATAGTGCTTATACATACAATCTGGGCTTCTTGGAACTTAGAAGAGTTCTAATCTTGACTTCTCCACTCATGATTTATCTTGCTTGTCACTTAAACCTACCTCGCCTGCAATCCGAGCATTTTGGGAGGCTGAGGTAGAAGGATAGCTTGAGGCCAGGAGTTCAAGACCAGCATGGGCCAGAGCCTGTCTCTACCAAAAAAGAGGATAAAAACACAGTTGCTCTAAAGATTAGAATTAAGGTCTGTAAAATTCCTACCACAGTGACAAGACCATGAGAAATATTCACTGAGTGTATATTGTGGCTGTGTATTTTAATATATTTTAGTAGTGAACTCTCAATTTATTTCTGATACTTCTTTGTGATAAGTACTTCATAGAGAATAATGGAGACAGAAAAGTCTAGAATATAAGGATAACATCTTAGTTCTGTGTTTTTGGCTATAACTCTATATTTAACATATAAAATTCTATTACTCTGTTAATCATTTCAAAATTAAACAATACACAATTTTGGCCATTTCAAAGTTACTACAGAATAATAATTCATATTACCAATGTCTGCAGCACACAGCATATGGTATCCTTCCACTAGAAGGCTGCATCTAGAAGGCTAAGGTCTTCTGTAAATCATTCACAAAGGCTATAATAGAGTATCTCTACTGTCTCGAATTAACATACATTCAAATGTGTTTCTTCAATGTGGACAACACTTGTACTTTTTTTTTTTTTAAAGTCAGGGTCTCACTTTGTCACCCAGGTTAGAGGAGTGCAGTAGCATGATCATGATGATCACAGCTCACAGCAACTTCAACCTTCTGGGCTCAGGTGATCCTTCGCCCTCAGTTTCCTGAGCAGCTAGGACTACAGGCACAAGCTACCACACCTGACTCATTTTTTGATTTTTTTTGTAGAGACAAGTTCTTGCTATGTTGCCTAGGCTGGTCCCAAGCGCCTAGGCTCAAGTAATCCTTCTGCCTCAGACTCCCAAAGTGCTGGGATTACAGGCTTGAGCCACTGTGTCTAGCTAATTTTTTTCTGTGTTTTTTTTTCTTTCTTTCTTTTTTTTTTGTAGAGACCAGGTCTCACTGTGTTGCTTAGGCTAGTCTCAAACTCCTACTATCATCATACATTCTGAAAGCCTGCAATGATGGAAAAATTACTTAACTAGATTTATTCAAACTAACCTTTATTTTTCCGTCAGTATGGGCTGAAGCTACAGATGTTGAAACACAAACCAATCTTGTGGCTGATAAGTGAATTTTGAAATGCCTGTGAAAATGCGAATAAAGGCAATCCATGAACAAGTCAACTTCCTCCTGGGTAACCTCCCCAGGTGTTCTGTGGACACTGTCCCACAAAGCTTTTGCATCCTCTGGATGTATTGCATAAGAAATGTTCAGACTTTGAGGATTACAGGGTACAGACCAAAGAAATTCAGTAGTAGCCACATAACGGTCCATTTTGCATGCAGTCCACATAGCAGCCATCCAGGAAAGATTAAACGCATTGATTGCTAAAGGACTGAAATAACAGTCAAAGGTTTTCTGAAACCAAGTTCTGATTATGGCTGTATTAGACTCCGATCCATTTGCAAGGAATAAGGGTAGACAGGTGAAATCTTCCAAAACAGTCTCCAGAAGACTGTCTCCAAATACACAGCAGAACCAACCAGTCCACAACACTTTACCTTCTCTGTTCTCAGATGGGAATTGAGATTTTGACAGAATCTATGAAGGAAGGTAAAATAAGTTCATTAAGTCCAAAAGTACATTTCCTCATAATTTATATCTTCTCTAAATTAGTTCATTAAAAATAAGATGATCTGATGTATTCCCTGCTAAAACAGAGGGAATAGTCTCCTTAATCATTATCAGGATTTATCAAAATATTTGACCTTTGCCCCAATATCTTACACAATGAAAACAAGGTATAAGGCAAGATCATGGTACAACCAAAATGTAAAATATGAGATGCCAATACAGTAAGCCAGCATAGTATCCTGAAAAAAACGCTCAGCTTTAGAAGGGACTGAAAAAGTCACCAGACGTAGCATGCCTGATCCTTCCACTGAGAAAGACTTCAGTATTTCCGAACACAGCAACGTCCATAAAATTAAAACATTCTTTCATGTTATTTCCTTTGGTTTCCACACACTGGACATATGTTCTTCCTTTTGGACAATCAAATCTAAGCATATCAAACATAACCTCTCTTCTACACAAAAAGTCCTTCAACTATTTGATGGTTCCTATCACGTTTGCTGCCACGTTCACATCTTCGATTTCTTCAGTCATTCCTTCTGTGGCATACGTTCTTGTTCTCTCACTATTCTTATCACTCTAAAGTTCCTCTGCATAGGTGAAACGGTGAAGTCAAACAGTAACTTAGCTAAAGAACAGTCACTGTAACCTTGCTTAAGCTAGGCCCGGCGTGGTGGCTCATGCCTATAATCCCAGCACTTTGGGAGGTTGAGGTGAGAGGATTGCCTGAACTCATGGGTTCAAGACCAGCCTGGGCAACTGGGCGAGACCTCATCTCTACAAGAAAATAAAAAAATTAGCTGGGCATGGTGGCACGCGCCTGTAGTTCCAGCAACTTGGAAGGCTGAGGAAGAAGAATCACCTGAACCCAGCAGGTCTAGGCTGTGATGGCCGAAATTGTGCCACTGCACTCCAGCCTGGGTGAGAGTGAGACTCTAACTCAAAAAAAATTTTTTTTGCTTAAGCTTTGTCAGCTTTGTCATACTTTGCTAGCTGTCTGTCCCAATCCCCATTTCCTAATCATTAGCCAAGCACAGAACCAGCTTTCTGGAGGTAGTTAGTATTAACTGTTTTGCATCTCAAGTGTATCTATTCTAGACCTTTGTTTAAAAGTCGTACAGGACTAAACTGACCTAACTGTAATCAGCCTTTTGTGACTGCCCATCAACCCACCAGAGGCTGGAGGCCCTGAAGTCATAGGACACAAGAGTGGTGTTATCAATACTCAGGAATGCAGCTGCTGGAAGTTTTCTTTACCCTGTCGCCTTAATTAAAACTTTAAAAGTCCTCCTTCCTCAACCCTCCTTGTCACACTACCTCTTAGTATTGGCCCTACGTTCCCTTGAGTGGAAATAAACTCTTTTGCTTTACTTTTTGCAAATCTTTGCTTTATTCCCACAGCACCAGCCTACATAGACCCTAACAATAGGAGTCATTCACAAGTGGACATAATGATTTCAAAAATGCCTGATGAGGCTGGGTGCAGTGGCTAACAGCTGTGATCCGAGCACTGTGGGAGGCTGAGGCAAGAGGACTGCTTCAGTCCAGGAGTATGAGACCAGCCTGGGCAACATAGTAAGACCTCGTCTCTAAAAAAAATAAATGTAGCCAGATGTGGTGATGTACACTTGTAGTCCTAGCTACGCAGGAGGCTGAGGCAGAAGGATTGCCTGAGCCTAGGAGGTCAAGACTTCGGCAAGCCATGATTATATCACTACACTCTAACTTGGGTGTCAGAGTGAGACTCACAACTCAAAACAACCAGCCAACCAACCAACCAAACAAACAAACAACAAAAAAAGGCTCGTGCAAGACTCCTATTAACATAATCTCAGATTTCAACTTTCTGGCTTTTAGTTGACAGCTCTATATAAATTAACCCTACACATTCAGTTTTGTTGTTAATAGGTAAATCTTCCCCGAACTTATGTCAGACAATAAACTTACTTCTACTAAAATTTTAATCTCTTTCAATTTGGCTCACTGTACAATCCACTTAGATTGTTTACGATCTTGATTATATTTCTGGTTGATTGCTTAACTCCTCAAACTTTATTTACATTTGTAAATTACATGACAAACATGCCTTCCAGATACTCACAGAAGTTTTTGTTAAAGCACTGACCAGGCCAAGGTGAGGATCACAGACCTGTACCATATCCCTTTAGAGATGATCACTTAAACAGTTATTTTTACCATATTTCTTCTTCTTGGTCAAGAAATTATGAAAGACCTTCAAAGACTTTGAAGCCTAGATATGTTTCACAAATTTTCACATCCTGTAACCCCATTGAGAAATGAGATTTAATCTGAAAATGATTTGAACACTATACCAGGAATTCAAGAGGCCAATTTCTTTTTATTCTTTTATTTTATTTTATTTTTTTTTTTGGTGAATTTCCTTTATTTCTTGCTTTTAAGCAATTCTATTTTGTATAATAAATTCTCCCATATTTTACTAAAAATATTTTCTGTGTCTACTGTCTCTAAAGGTGCTTTCTCTGACAAACAATGAAGTACAATTTAGCACTAAAAACAGCACATACCACTTTCTGAATATTCCTCTAAGAATTGATACCAATTGAGATATTACCTTCAGGCTAAGACTTCCCCATAATAGCTGCATTTCTACCCAATATGACTGCACTGACGCTTAATAAATCTAACTTCTCAGAAAAGTGTCCTCTTCAACTTCTGCACTCATAGTATCTCTTCCCCAAATGAGCTCTTTGACATATAATGGTTGAAAGAGTCTAGCTTAAGACTTTGCCACCTTTCTGCTATCACAGGATTTTTTCCCCCTGCACAACATCTGTAACATATCTTATTACTGAAAGGACCACATTCACTTAATTTGCGAGACTTATTCCCTGTTCAAATTCCTGATTAGGTACTAAGGCTTGACTTCTTGGAAAAGTCTGTTCCACAACTAACTATATTTCAACCCCCTAGAGGTTCACTGATGTTTAATAAGGGCTGGGTACCTGAAGAAGGCATTTCCACAGGAACTGTTCACAGCGTTTTCTTCTTGCATGAGTTTATTCATGTATAAAGAGGTATGACTCCCTAAGGAAGGTCACTCCACTTTCAGTGAATGTATAGCTTTCTCTTCTGTGTGAATTTTCTTATGTTCAACAAGGACTGACTTGTGGGCAAAGGCTTTACCACATTCACTGCATGAACAAGGTCTCTACCCAGTATGAGTTCGCAGATGCTGAGTGACTTGCATGTAAAGGCTTTGTTGCACTCCTTACACTTATGGAGTTTTTCTCCTGTGTGAGTTCTCTGATGTTCGGTGAGCTGAATCTTCCTACTGAATATTTTCCCACATTCATTGCATCCATGGGGTTTCTCTCCTCTTTCAGTTCTTTGATGTCTAACAAGATCTGTTTTCCTGAGGAAGGCTTTCCCACACTGCATTCATATGGCTTCTCTCCTCTATGATGTCTCTGGTGTACAGTAGGATATGGCTTTTGGAAAAAGGCTTTCCCACACACACTGCATCCATAGCATTTCTCTCCACTGTGAGATCACTGGTGTGCACTGAGCGTGGACTTCTGCTCGAAGGTTTTGTCACAGTTACTGCACGAATATGGTCTCTTTCCAGTATGAGTTCACAGATGCCGAATGAGCTCTGACTTGCCTCTAAAGGTTTTGCTGCACTCATTACATTCATAAGATTTCTTTCCTGTATGAATTCTCTGATGTCTGGGAAGCTCTGACTTAATATAGAAAGTTCTCCCACATTCAATGCATTCATAACGTTTCTCTTCTGTATGAACTCTCTGGTGTAGAGTGAGTTGTGCCTTTTGGGAAAAAGCTTTTCCACATTTGGTACATTCATAAGGCTTCTCTTCTGTATGAGTTCACTGATATTCAGTAAGCTGAACCTTACTCATGAAGGTTTTTCCACATTCATTGCATCCATGGGGTTTCTCTCCTCTTTCGGTTCTTCGATGTCTAACAAGATGTGATTTCCTGTAAAAGGTTTTCCTACACTCACTGCATTCATATGGTTTCTCTCCTGTATGAAGTCTCTGGTGTAGAGTGAGATATGCTTTTTTGGGAAAAGGCTATCCCACGTACACTGCATCCATAGGGTTTCTCTCCAGTGTAAGATCGCTGGTGTCTAGTGAGCTAGGACTTCTTACTGAAGGCTTTCCCACATTCATTGCATCCGTACGGTTTCTCTCCTGTATGAGTTTGCTGATGTACCCTAAGCAGGGACTTTCTGGAGAAGGCTTTCTCACACTCATTACATCCATGGAGTTTCCTTCCTTTTTTGGTTTTTTCATGTCTAACGAGCTGTGCTTTCCTGTAGAAGGCTCTCCCACACACACTGCATTCACATGGCTTCTCTCCTGTATGAAGTCTCTGGTGTAGAGTTAGACATATCTTTTGGAAAAAGGTTTTCACACACACACTGCATTCATATGGCTTCTCTCCTGTGTGAAGTCTCTGGTGTACAGTGAGATATACCTTTAGGGAAAAAGAAAAAGCTTTCCTACATTCACTGCATCCATAGGATTTCTTTCCTGTATGAGTTCGCTGATGTGCCTTGAGGAGGGACTTTTTGGAGAAGGATTTTTCACACTAATTACATTCATGGGGTTTCTCTCCTCTGTGAGTTCTCTGATGTTCAGTGAGCTGAACCTTCCTCATGAATGTTTTTTCACATTCATTGCTTCCACGGGGATTCTCTCCTCTTTCAGTTCTTTGATGTCTAATGAGCTGTGCTTTCCTGGAAAAGACTTTCCCACACTCACTACATTCTATGGTTTCTCTCCTGTATACATTTTGTGATAGTCATTGAGCTGTGACTTAGTGTTACTGGGGTTAACACATTTGTGGTATTTAATTCCAATAAGAGTTTTGTCATGCTTAACACAGAGACACGACTTCCCATATCCACCAAAGTCATCAGAATCCTTTACCGCATATCTTCTATTCAGGATAGCAAAACCTGGACTCTTTTGACTATGGGCTGCTCCTTCTACTATCCATGGGGGTTCTCCTTGCTCCAAATGGAAGACTGAAGCTGGTTTGGTACCTTGATACCCTACTGATACAAGGTTGCCATAGTTCTCCAACATTACCTCCTTGTAAAGGACCTTCTGAGTTGGGTCCAAAAGCTGCCACTCCTCCCTGGTGAAGTACACAGCCATATCTTCAAAGGATAATGATCCCTGGGCCTTCTGTTCTTAAGAAAGGGCTAGCAACTATGGAGTGTGCTCTGTCTTCTGTCTATACTGAACCTGCTTGGAAGCTGTAATCAGGTATCTCATGTCAGGCTACTACCAGAAACAGTGATCTCCCAAGCATGGAACTTCCTTCTTCTGTTACCAAAAATGTCTTGTTCCTATAGATTAGAACCTGTGGTTCCAGCTACTTGGAAGGCTGAGGCGGAAGGATTGCCTGAGCCCAGTAGGTCAAGGCTGCAGTGGTTGTGAACGTGCACTCCACTCCAGCCTGGGTGACAGAGTGAGACTTCTAACTTAGAGGCAGATGCAGGTTCTTCTTACTCCACAGTCCATACACTCACCACTTGGGTAAAATTATTTGCAGATGACAAAAATGCTCAACTTGTTCTTTTTGTGGGTCCCTCTTATGCCCTGTTGCTGAAGTCTGGTGGTCATGTAGTACACATCGTTCAGAGGAAGCAGGTGCTGGTGGTCACACAGCCTTCAGACGTGACAGCTGGCAGTGGTGGCTCATGCTTGTAATCCCGGCACTCTGGGAGGCAGAGGCGAGAGGACTGCCTGAGGCTGCAGGTTTGAGACCAGTCTGGGCAACGTGGCGAGACCTCATCTCTCCATGCAGCACCGCAATCCAGTACTGACTGTGTTGAGTGGAGGCTGGGGAGCCCTGGGGACAGTGCCCAGCATGGGCCAGAAAACCTTTTCAGATTCGCATTCCTTTTTATCTCAAGAGGCCATTTCTAACCCTCACATGAACATCTGCTTGACTGATGACATGCCAAGTCACAAAACTCAGCATCACTTGACAGCCACTTCACTTGACAGATTGCTAATTTCTATCTAGCATTCATTTCTAAAATAAAATAGTTCCTTTACTTGTGGTGACAAAGTACCCACTAAAACAAAATTTTTTTTCCAGCCTCCGTTCCCACATGGATGTAAACAGACATTATCAAGTCTCACAAAAGTTACTGTATCAGGTCCTCTGCCTGTCCTTTCTATTTTCTTCCACTTCCTGCCTGGACCTTGAGCATAAGGTCTAACTTCCCAAAAAGAAGATATACGGGCAGCCAACAGATACATAAAAAAGTGCTCAGCCTCACTCATCACCAGAGAAATGCAAATCAAAACCACATTGAGATACC
>CAUYQG010199102.1:0-10076 GCA_963574415.1 Tarsius wallacei | reverse complement strand
GCTGGTGGCACACACCTGTAGTCCCAGCTACTCAGGAGGCTGATATGGAGAAATCACCTGAGCCCAGGTGATCATGGCTGTAGTGAGCTATGATCCTGCCACTGTACTCCAGCCTCGGCAACTCAGCAAGACTCAGACTCAAAAAAGAAAAAAAAAATTATTTTAAGATGGAAGGAAAAAAGATGGAAGAGATATTGCAGGAAATGGGCCATATAGCAAATAAACAGGTTTGGGCGGAAGCCTGCAACATATTGAGTTAGGAAATGAGTATACCTGAAACAGAGTGCCTATGTGTTCCTGAAGGATCCTGTTGTTATAGACACTACCTCTTATATACTCTGGCATATCTTTATAATCCAAACAAGTCTGAGAAAGGAAAACAATAGTCAGTTCTCCAATTAAATGAAATAACTTTTGCAAACTATGTCTCCCTCACAAATTCTCAAGAAATGTGAGTTCTTCCATCTTTTTCTTCTTAAAGAACAGATTTTTTTTAAAAAAGCCTCCCTACAATATCTCTATTTAGAAAAGAGTCTGAATACAATTAAGGAACATCTCACAAGTTTATCATAGAAACAGATAATATTATAAGCATTTTTCCTTATTATGACAGATTCTTTAATACACTTATAAAAATTGGTTGCCCAATAGTTTATATAATGGCTATACAAGGCTTAACCATTCTTCTATATTTATATATTTTGGTTATAAAAAATCATAACGTCCTCCTCAATTCTGAGAGTCTTAGATGATTACTTATGTATCTGGATTACCTGCTATCACTTGCTATTCCTCACTGTATGCATTTCTTGTTCCTGAGCTGAAAGATACTGATGCAGCATGAGTCAGAATCACAAAGATGTCATTCTAGACCAGCACATCCTGTTCAACTATAAATGAAACCTTGTTCCTAGTGTGTAACTCTTAGGGACTCCAAGAGAAGATCCCTGATCTCTCTGTATACAAGACTAGTCACATCCCTACTCAGCCCTAAAAGCCTTACAAAGCATGAGATCTCCCCATATACTGAGAATGAAACCAACTAACAGCAACTCTTATCTTATATAGTTGGAAAACTCAAATGTGGAAAAGTTCAGTTATTTTGTGAGTGGTTAATGCCTTAATATTGACCAATCCTTAGTTGATAAGAGAAGATAGGTCCCCTTAACCACTCACAGAATAACTGGACTTTTCCAGATTTGAGTTTTCCACTGCAGCTTTTTTTTTTTAAAGCAGGATTTATTAAGAGGGCAGAAAAGCTCCCACAGTGGGAGAGGACCCAAGGGGGTTGTCCTACACTGCAGCTTTTAACAGAAGACTAAGCACATAAAAAAGATGCTGAATGATTTGTTCAACAAATATATGAGAAAAAATATGTTCATAGCATAGGCACTGTGGTTCATCTCCCACTGGATTTGGAAGAACTGGAAAAAGGTTCTTGGATGGGGTGCTCATAGATAAGAAGTTGGAGAATAAAGAAATGTTCACAGGACTTTGACATAATACTTTTTCCAGAAGGAGGAGAAAAAAAAAGAGAAAAAAAAAAAACCCCAGTAACTTACATGGGCCATGGTTTAGAAATTCAAGAACCAGTCAGTCCTTCTTGGGGTTTATTTGTCAGAAGAAGCAGAGTCCACAGAGGTCAGAGCTAGGGAGAAGAAAACAAGGTCATGAGATCAGTTAGGCCTCAGACCTCCCCAAACAACCTGAGTACTATGATCTTTCCCCTCTTCTAATCTCTCCACCACACACACACATGTATACACACACACAAAGATTTGAGGGAGTCTGGACAACTCTAATCTCTTGATAATTCCAAAGCTGATAAGGGATCACATCATCTAAACCAAAATCTCTTTCAAAGTCTTGCAGGCCTACTTGGATTCACCAGACATAAAGAGAAAAATTCTTAAGGACCAAGCCTGGCAGCCATTACCACAGCAAAACTGCTACACCGGCTGCCCTGCCTGCCTGCAGCCAAGAAACCAACTTCCAAAATCCTCTGGGCTCATCGCACTCGATTTGCGGTCAGAACCATCCACGTTGTTTTCCTGTATAACTTGATTTACCATTCTCTTTCTCACAAGCTAGGCTGAAGAGGCATGGTGGATTCATGCTCTTGACAGTTTGACAAATAAGAAATATCTACTTATCGAGAACTTCAGCCTAAGCAACACAGTGAGACCCCCAGCTCTACAAAAAATAAAATAAAAATAAAAGTAAAAAACTTAGCATTTGGTGGCAAATGTCTGTAGTTCTACCTAATCAGGCTGAGATGGGAGAAGGATTGCTTGAACTCAGGAGTTCAAGGTTGCAGTGAGCTATGATTGTGCCACTGCACTCCAGCCTAGGCAACAGAGCAAAACCCTCTCTCTCTAAAAAAGCAAGGAAACTTTCATGTGACATGGTGTTTTATGTATATCAATTATATCTGTACATCCCCTGGATTGCTATTTAGCATAATAATTATTCTATTCAAGCAATGCATCAGAAATTCACACTAAGAGAAATAATCACTTGCAGAAATTCAGTTTATAAGTAGCAAAGCAATTTGGAATCCTTATTTTTCTTAACCAAAAAGATAGCTTTCATTTAACTCTAGCTCTAGCCTCTAAAACCCAGAATTTCTTATTCCAATGAGAAAAACCTGACATGCATGACTCACTAAATAGAAATAATACATCATCAACTTAACCAAAAAATTATCTCTGAGTACTGACATTCATATTAGCAAGTATGCAATGAACATTCTGATCAGTGTATTGCAGATTTATGTAAACTTTAAAATATGCACAAGCAGCATTTAAACCATGCAAACTCTATGACTCAGAATTTTTACTCTTGAGATTAAAGAATTGTACATGTGATCAAAGATGTATGTAGCAATGCATTGACAGACACTGTTCATAATGAAAAAAGTTGGAAAGAACTTAAATGTCCTTCAACAGGAAACATTAAATAAGTCATAAAGTATCCATAGAGTAAAAAACTGTTGATCTTTAATCGGAAAGATGGAAATATGTTTACTACAGTTTGCTGAGTGAAGAATGCAGTAACAAAACTGTGTCAGTAGTATAATCCTGTTATGGCACAGCAAAAACGTGTGTGTGTGTGTGTGTGTGTGTGTGTGTGTGTGTGTGTGTATTAACCCCTAAGTGCTACATTTAGAATATATATGGACATGCAAAATAGTCAAGATACATAATCTTTAAAAAAATGAAATAGACATTATGAATATATTTGCAAAGTATACATTTAAAACAGCAAGAAGAGGCATCAAAAGACTAGGGACCTTGATCTCTCTTCTTTTTGCTTATATTTACTTCATAATTTTATATGGCCAGATATACTTAAAAATATATATATATACATATATATATATATTTAATTTTGTAAAAAAAAAAAATCTTTCCTTAAATAGGTGAAACGGCCGAGTGCAGTGGCTCACGCCTGTAATCCCAACACTTTGGGAGGCCGAGGAGGAAGGACTGCTTGAGCCCAGAAGTTCAAGACCAGCCTGTGCCAAATAGTGAGACCTTGTCTCTACAAAAAAAAGGTTTTTTTAGTTAGTTGGTTGTGGTGGTACATTCCTGTGTCCCAGCTACTTGGGATACTGAGGCGGAAGGATCACCTGAGCCCAAGAGGACAAGGCTGTGGTGAACTGTGACTGCCACTGCACTCCAGCCTGGGTGACAGAGTGAAAACCTGACTCAATCAATCAATAAACAGGCAAAAGAAACACTTTTAAAAGTCATTCCTTAAACTTGGAGAAAAAACTTCGATATGCTAAAAACAGCTGCTATGCTTGTATTTGTTTTTGTTTATATTAGCTCCCAAAATCTGAACTGACTCCATGATTTCTGTTTGTTCATGCATGCTGGAGTTCTGCCTATAAAAGAATGGCTAACCATCCTCAACCAATGCCTTCTTTCACTGCTGCTGCTTCTCATGACTTCTTAACCAATGTAATTACCTTGCTTTTAATCTAGTCATTTTTAGCCATGATGCCTTCCCAAAGAGCTGCTGAGCCCTTTTGTCCTGTTTGTCTCACTTTGCATTAACATCATGAGAATAAAAACTGTTAGGTATAATGCTTGTTACATAGAATCTATTACCCCACAGAAACCCCATGAGTTTGGTATCATTTGGTCATAACCTAACAGTGCTTGCTATAATCAGATGATGTCTCCTTCCCATGAACTCTCTCAAGCCATCTAACTTCTTCCATGACTTTTACCACATTTATCTTAGTCTTATTCCTGCATAGGTGTATATGCCTTGATAGGTAACAAACAACTTAGGGATAACAACCACAGCATTTGGTCACTGTATTTCCGCCAAGTACTAACACAGGATATAGCATATTATTAATACTTCATAATGTGTCTGATAATTCAACCTAGAAATTCCACTAGACGACATTTGTAAACATATACAAGGAAGTTCAAGGAATAATTAACGACAACCAAAAATCAAATACTTAACAATAGGCAATAATTTGAATAAATTATGTTCTACTATATGACAGCATATTATGAAATTATTAATTATTATGATACTGGTCCATTTTAATTAACAAAGGAAGATATTAATGATAAATTACTAAATATGGCAGGCAGATTAAAATAATATGTTCAGTGCTGGAAGGTGGTCAAATATTTAAAACACAGGCTTTGTTGTCAGGATTCAGGATAGTAACTATGAGAATTTGGACAAGTTACTTTATTTTCAGTACTTGTTTCCTTATAGGTAAATTGTGAGACAATAACATAGAGCTGTTGTGAAAGAACATTAATACATATAAAGCACTTAAAATGGCGTATTATAAGCACTAAACACAATGAAAAGCATTACATGCTCCTTATTCCATTATTTAAAAATTATGTTTGATAATTTCCCATTAAAATTTTTACATTTATTGATAAATTATCTTTATTAATTTTCTGTAATAATTTTAATACTGGGATGCCCTTTCTTTTTTTTTTCTTAAAAGTACACTTGAGATTTACAGGATTACTCTTACAACACTGATAAATTTTAGACTAGACTTAAAAATGTAATGCTTCTTAATTAATAACATTAGCAAAAAAAGATTCACAAAAATCAAGAAGTAAGCTCCCCTTGCTTTCATCCCTAGTAGCTCCAAAGATGCATCATAAAATCATCTTAAGAATTTTGATCTGATAAGGTGTCATACTGAACACATTAAAAAAGCTCAATCAAGTTTTTCTGTCCAATATGTCTAAATGTTTACCACTATCCCCACTTATTTTTCCTACTACTATAAATCTGTCATTAGGAGTAACCTTAGGCCATGAAAAAAAATATATGTATCTCTAATTCTGAAGAGCTATCATACTTGATAATTTGCCCTGGTAATTGTTTTAATGCATGTTCCCATAATCTTAGAAGGTGTAAATTCTTGAAAGCTTTTTTTTCAAGAAAGCTGCCCTTTACTCTGTACAGAAATAGTAATATAATAAAACTTATGACTGCACTGGATTCCTTTTTCAAACAAAGTGTTGAAGAGTTTTTACTTCCTTAAATTACCAAGTTGTGTGATTCTATTTTGGAAAAAAAACATATATACAAAGTACACAGAAAAAAATGAAAAAAACCATCAAAATAGTAATATTAATTTATTCTGGATGGTGAGACTGGGAAATTTAATTTTTTATAAGTTCTTTGATCTCTTTTTTCTTTTTACAATAAGTCTTCATTAATTCTATCATTGGAAATAAAAAATAAACTATTTTCATACAAATAGAATAAAAACTAAACAATAGCTGTAAGGGAATATTATTTAGTTGTTAAGAAAAATGAGTCCATAAGTCTGTGACATGAGTGGGTTTAGTAACAAAACCTACCAGTTCTTTTACTGTTTTTCGTTAAAATGATGGGCTACTTTCACTATAAAGATTCTTTTATGAATGAACATAATCAAGTACAAGTAGCATTCCCAAATTCAGTAAAACTATAACAAAGTAGACAAAACAGCATCTGGTACATAACATACTTTTTCTCCACTGAATAAAGTTTCATATTAGAAATAATCCTTGCAAAATGTTTTACAAGTCCCTAACTTATTAAAAGGGAGTCATACACAATTGAAAATTTCTTGAGTCAACTTGTTCAAAATTGTATTACTTAACATCAATCACAGGCTTGTTTCCTTCTTATGATTAACATCATAATATTTATTAACAGCATAAGGCTGCATCACATGAATGAAGTATTTATGAATGAAGGTTTATTTAATCATTTCCTATTGTTAGACATGAATTTTGTATAAAGTTATTCCCAGTCTTTGATTCTAGGCCAGTAAATCTGAATTCTATTGGGTCATGTTTGATAATCTCATTATAGACTTTCTCTCCCAGAAAAATGGCATATTAACAGATATCTACAACAATTTTCCATATAATTTCAAAGGGTGTCAGATCCCCTGAAAGCCCCAAATTAATTCAAATGATCTCTTGTTAAGAATTCCTGTTATAGACTATTTAAGCATCTGGCTCATTTATTTTCTTCTAGGAAATGTCCATCACAATTAGCATGGTATTTTCATTTTTTCCAATCTATAGAAGGCTAATGGAGAACTGCCCGAAATCACCACTTAACAATAAATAGCTAATGTTCATTAGGTACTTATGAAGAAGTATCAGGAACTATTCTAAGACCTTTACACATAGTAATAAAAAAGCACAAGAATTAATGGAAAGCACCTGCCCAATAAATATTTGCATACACACACTAGGGAGGGTGCCTAGGTATCAGGTCAATGAACAGGGTATTTACAGAGAAGAAAGCAAATGTTCCCATGCCCTAAAAAATAAAAGTGCATTTCACAGAACAAAGAGGAAACACGCACTAATCCCGACCTTGGCTTTTAAAGTGGGCAACAACAATTCCTTCCTCCTCCTCCTCGGAGACCTCTTCTTAGAGCTCGGCAGGACTGGGTAAGAAGGGAGTCCTCACGCACCAGGCCCTTATCTTGGAGCCCACCCAAGCCTAGTTACATTAGGGCACACTGCCGCCTGCACACCTGTCCACCTGTCCTCACCACCACCCCTCACGCACACCCCGAGTAACATCGGAGGGAGAGCACTGCAGACCCTCCCCACTATCACAGGCCAGGGTCCCGGATGATCGGGGCTGGAATCGGGGTTCCCAGCAGCTTTCCGGAGGCAACTCTGTGGTTCTGAAACCCGAAGCCGGATTCATCGGAGCTGGGAGCGTGTGGGCGCGCGCCCAGGCAGGTGGTGTGGCGGCAGTCCTCCCAGGCGCCAGTCTTATCCCAAGTTCAGGTCTGAGCCTGGTTGCTGGGAGTCTTTTTCTCTGGCGCTCCGAAACTGACCTGGGCCATCTGCCTGCGGCGGGGCGGGGTGTGATCGCGGAGCAGAAGACGTCGGCGTCGGAGCCAGACACGCCGAGGCCACATCCTTCGCTCACACAAGAGGCTGGGCGCTCGATTCGGTCCCACACACGCCATCACGGACCGGGCCGGGCCTCACCCCCGCTCCCCGTCACGCCCACAGACGCGCGAGCGACTCCACCGATCGCCCTCCCCACACACACTCGGGCCCGAGGCGCGGGGGCTCCCAACCCCCGGCGGTGCCTCGGTGCCCTTCCCTCCCTCCCCTTACCCGCGAGTCTGCGGCGCTTTTCCGACGGACGGCCGAGACCTACGCTCCGGGCGAGAACTGGCCCCCGAGGGCGCGAGCCCGGCTCGCGGCGATGCCCAGCGGAAGCGAGGGAGGGACGGCCGGGGTGGGTCCGCCGCCCCGCAGGCCTAACGGGCCACTCGCTGGGGTTGCTGGGAGGGCCGACCGCCGTCCCCGAGTGCGCAGGCGCGGCCAGCTCCGCGGGGGCGGGGCGTCGGTGCCGCTCGGTCTCGGGCTGCGCCGGCCCTGCTCCTGCGAGGAAGGCGCCGCACGACCCGGAGACCGGCGGGGACGGACGGCTGGCGCGTTACAGAGGGACGCTCGGGAATGTGACTCTCCATGGGGCCGCCTGGGGGGCTCTGTGACCAAGGATGGCGCTGTGGGTCTATCCTTAGGGTAGTTCTGGGTGGGATTCTTTCTTTCTTTCTTTCTTTTCTTTTCTTTTTTTTTTTTAAGTCGGAGGCTCACTCGGTTCCCAGACTGGAGTGCAGCGGCCGCTCCCGGCCACCGCAGCCTCGACCCGCTGGGCTACGGCGATCCTTTCGGCTCAGCCTTCCGAGTAGCTGGAACTACAGGCGGACGCTACCACGCCCGGCTCATTTTTTTGATTTATGGTAGCGATGAGGTCTCGCCAAGTTGCCCAGGCGGGTCTCGAACCCGCGGCCTCAGGCAATTCACTCACCTCGGCCTCCTACGGCGCGGGATTACAGGCTGAGCCGCGGAGCCCGGCTGGAATTCTTTCTTTCATTGGGTGTTGCTGGTTTGTGTTTGAGACGGTGCGACTGGAAAATCGGCATGAAGTTTGCGAGAGCGATTCTGTGCCTGGAGTTGTGACGGGCTCTGTAGGACTGAGAGATTTGGGGGCCTGTGAGATCATGGGGTGGACCGAAGGCGTGGGATTGTGTTTCTGTGGACGTGTCCATCACTGGTTGTAAATGAATGTGGCAGGGTTTTGATAGGTTTGTTTTTTTCTTCTCGGGTCTTCCCGGAGGCCGTAAATGCGGGTCATTCAGTGTGTGCCTGAGAAACGGATGCGCCTGATTTTGTGGCGGGCGTGTGCGCTTCTGGTAGGTTTCTGCAGGGCTGTGATGAGTGATCATTGGGATGATTGTGACCAAGAGCTTCACTCTCCTAAACTCTGAAACAGAGAAGGGAATTTACATCCTCACGGAGCATCTGCTTTATTGAGGGATTGGGTGAAAACCTGATTTGTAAAAACAAAACGTAATGTATTTATTTTACATTTCAGCACAGGTTTATTGAGAAGAATGCAAATGAGTATAACTTTTAGGATAATATTTTAGTGGGAATTCGTGTTGTGGAGTTTGTTTCTGCTCCAGATCTCATGAATGGGCTTTCCTTCTTTCTTAGTGTCAAGGGAAATTTTGTTGGAAATATTTGAAAAACCCTAGACTAAGAAAATACAAAAGAAGCAATATGGCTAGATCACACCGCCCGGGATTAGAGAGTCAGTTATCTTGGGATCTAGATCAGCCACTCTTTTTTTCTTTATTGAAGTTCTTGAGAAACTTGTTTAAGACCCAAAGCTTGAGTTCATACTGATGTTACTAATCAAAACTTAACATCACAGGGTTTTATTCTTACCTTTTATATTTATACTTCTTTTTTCTAACAGAAATCTTGGTTCCTAGTACTATTAACATTTGTGTATTTGTATTCACCTACAATTGTTATAAAATAGCTTAAAATTGCAAGCCAATATTATTAACAACAAAGCTAGTAAATAAAATTTTAGACTGCAGTTCTTTTAGAGCAGAGGTTGGCAGACTCACCTGTTGTATAGCCAATGAGATAAGAATGTCTTCTATATTTCAAGTGGCTAAAAAAAATCAAAAGAAGAATAATATTTCATGAGTTGTGAAAATCACTCATTTCAAAGCTCAGTGTCCGTAAATAAAGTTTTACATACATAGCCTTGCTTAATTATGTATTATCCATGGCTGTTTTTGAGCTACAAGGACAGAATTGAGTAGTTACACAGACCAAATGGTCCATGGAATCTAAAATCCATTTGAGCCTCATTATTCACAATAGTTATGTTCTGTAAACTTGCTGTAAATACTGAATTAGCACCACATCATTGCTCTTAGGGTAAATACAGGGTAGTTTCCTGTAAGCATCTGGTCAGCTGATGAATACCTAAGCTCCTTTTTCTATGTCTCTATTTAAAAAAATTTAATATATGTTATTGATTTATTAACATTGAACTCATGGCCAGCAGCATCATGACTCATGCCTAAATGAATCTCATTTTTAAGGCACATTACAGCCTTCTTAGAAACACTAGACAGCACTTCACCACTATATTTGGGGGCCCATTTAAACAGAAAAATCACTAACAAAAAGCATAAAAATATGAAAAAAGGTACTAAACAGATGGCAAAAACAATA
>CAUYQG010199099.1:0-14880 GCA_963574415.1 Tarsius wallacei | reverse complement strand
TCCCAGCCACCACAGCCTTGACCTGCTGGGCTCCGGCAATCCTTCCACCTCAGCCTTCCAAGTAGCAAGAACTACTGGCGTGCGCTACCATACCTGGCTAATTTTTGATTTATTGCAGAGATGAGGTCTTGCCAAGTTGCCCGGATGGGTCTTGAACTCATAGGCTCAGGCAATCCACTCACCTCAGCCTCCCAAAGTGCTGGGATTACAGGCTGAGACACCAAGCCCGGCCTTGATTTTTTTTTTTTAAGAGACGATGTCTCACTATGTTGCCCAGGCTGGTTTCGAATGCCTGAATTCAAGTGATCCTGAGAAATGTTGATGTGTGATGGTACAGGTCCCTGGCTCTGGGTGGGGCTGGGCCAGGCAGGGGGCTCACCAGGCTGCCCCTTACTTGATGGGGTAGGTCTCATCCTTTCGCCTCTGCCTCTCATGCAGTGGTAGCGCCTCCCAGCCAAAGGTCAGACTCCAGTCAAAGTTGCCACGGCTGTGGACTCGGCCCCTCTGGACGGGCTTGGAGAACTCGAAAGTGTTCAGGTCGATGGTGACGATGTCTGGGCTTACCACTGCCGTCCTGTCCTCAGCGATCCGGGCCAGGAGGGGCTCCAGCCAGCCGTGGAAGCACTCGCCTGTAGGCCCCGACCAGGAGGCGACATCAGGGTCCTGCCCACAGCTGAGCCCAATCCCCACTGAGGGTAAGGATGACCCAGAAGGATGAGAGGGGCCCTCCACCCACTCCCTGGCTGTAGGCAGAGAAACATAAGCAAACGCCACAGTTGCAGGGAACAGAGACTTCCTGAAACTCTCCTGCCACCCCCAGCCCCCAAAGGTGGAGGCAGCGCTGGCAGGGAGAATGTAAGTCTCAGGGGAGGAACACAGTCAACTCAAAGGATCCAAATGCATAGGGAAGGCCCGGTGGGCATCCTCAGGGCTTCCACCTTCCCCACCGAGCTCAAGTTTCAGCCCCAACTGTAGAAGAATCATAATCTTTCCTTTGTCTAGCCCTTTGAGGGTCTCAGTGGTGTTTGGAACATACTATCTCAGAGTAATAATTATGATAGGAGAGTAGGGTTTGTATCCTCATTCCCATTTTACAAACGAGGAAACTGAGGCTCAGTTAGTGGCAGAGTGAGAATATAAACCAAGCCAGGTGCAGTGGCTCACACCTGTAATCCCAGTTCTTTGGGCGGGTGAGGTAGGAGGATTGCTCGAGCCCAGGAGTTCAAGACCAGCCTGGGCAACAGCGAGACCTGGTCTCTAAAAACCCCAAAACTGGCCTGCAATCTCAGCTTCTCAGGAGGCTGAGGCGGAAGGATTGCCTAAGCCCAGGAAGTCAAGGCTGTGGTGAGCTGTGATTGTGCTGCTGCACTCCAGCCTGGGCAATAGAGACCTGACTCAAAAAAAAAAAAAAAGAATGTAGCCAGGTGCTGTGGCTCATACCTGTAATCCCAGCACTTTGGGAGGCGGAGGTGAGAGGATTGCCTGAGCCCATGGGTTCGTGACCAGCCTGGGCAAATTGGCAGGACCTCATCTCTACAATAATTCAAAAAAATTAGCTGGGCATGGTGCTACACACCTGTTAGTTCCAGCTACTTGGAAGGCTGAGATGGAAGGATTGCCTGAGCCCAGCAAGTTGAGGCTACAGTGGCTGTGAGCATGCCACTGCACTCCAGCCAGGGCAACAGAGTGAGACTCTGACTCAAACAAACAAACAAACAAAAAAAACCGTAAACCAAGAATTCTGACTTCAAGTGTTCCCTAGTATATATCACCACTCTTAGGAAACCACTTTTCCCCAAGAACAGCCGGGAGGTGTTTGGGTTTCAGGCAAGAGAGAGGCCTTCCTGGCCCCATGTGGCCCTTCAAGAGAAAGCCCCACACAAACCAGTTCTCAGTGGGAATGGTCGGCCTCTCTGAGGGGCTGAGCTCTGCCCAAGGTACAGATGGGGGGCCGGGCAAGGGGTACGCGTCTGGGGGTTTCAGTGCATACTCCCAGGGATGTTGGGGTCACTGGTTTTTTTCGGGCTGCTTGTGTCTCCCGAGAAAACATCCTTGGGATTGAGATGAGGAAGGGCAGAGAGGCAGCTGGAGTGGGCCCCAGGCCTCCTTTCCCCAGGAACAACAGAACAGGAAGGGGCCCCCTGGGGAGGCCAGCAGGGAGGGAGGCACCAGGCGACACCCAGGCCGGCCTCTCTTACTCACAGTGGGCATCCAGGAAGGTGAGCACTTCGGCCTGTGCCACGCTGGCGCCCAGCAGCCGGGCAGTGATCAGCCCCTTCCGCTCCTCCTGCCGCACCACCCGCACCACCTGCAGCTGCTTCACGTAGTGTTCCAGCTCCTGCTTCAAGTACTCTGCAAGGACAGTGTCGTGGTTGCCAACTTGCCGCCTTCTTGCGCACCTAATCCCCTGTGGGGACCAAGTCCAGGGACCCTTCGGCCTCCAGAAGGCCTGAATTTTTTTTTTTAATTGACTTGGAGTCTCACTTCCCTTGCCCAGGCTGGAGTGCAGTGGCATACTCCCAGCCACCGCAG
Source organism: Tarsius wallacei (assembly GCA_963574415.1). Lineage (NCBI taxonomy): Eukaryota > Metazoa > Chordata > Mammalia > Primates > Tarsiidae > Tarsius > Tarsius wallacei. The sequence goes on along the minus strand of CAUYQG010199099.1, from coordinate 12,348 downwards.
CCTCAACCTGCTGGGCTCCGGCGATCCTTCCGCCTCAGCCTTCCAAGTAGTTGAAACTACAGGTGCACGCTACCACGCCCAGCTAATTTTTTTAGTTTATTGTAGAGACGAGGTCTCGCCAAGTTGCCCAGGCCGGTCTTGAACCCGTGGGCTCAGGCAATCCTCTCACCTCAGCCTCCCAAATTGCCGGGATTACAGACTGAGCCACCGAGCCTGGCCAAGGCCTGAATTTGAACCCCCTCACACTTACCGCCTCTAAGCCACTCCACAGAAGCCAAAGGTAGGGAGACGGAGGACGGAGAGCGGAAGGAAGAAGCCCTGCCTATGGCCAAGCCCACCTGGCTGGGTCACCGGCTCTGCAGCATGGGATCCTGTTTACCTGGACACCCTCTCTAACGTCTGGGACAGCACCTCAAAGTTGTGTTTCTTTGGTTTCTAATTAGGTACCAACTTCTCTGAAAGAGGCTCTTGGATGCCTCTCTTGGTCTTTCTACCCTCTCAGCTATCGTCAAATTAGGCACCGACTATGACAGAGGCTCTTGGATGCCTCTTTCAGTCTTTCTACCCTCTTAGCCATCATCTCTCAGAGCTGCGAATCTGGTCTCTACCTCCTCACACTGGTGGTTGCTGTGTCCACGGCTCACTATGATGTCCTGTCTCCCAGGCTCTTTGTGGTAGGTTCGAAAGACAGAGCACACACAAATGTCAATTTCTTGCCTGTTGGAACTGTGACAAGAAGTCTTGCTCTAATCCTCTGTATCACCTTCCCACCTGTTCTTTAAGTTGAAACATGCCAAACAGTTCTTTTTTTTTTTTTGGAGTTGGAGTCCAAGATGGATGCTTCAGACTGGAGCTACTTACTGCTGATGCTCCAAGGATTTCAGACTACATAACAGGGTCATAAAGTACGCCCCCACTCAGAAGGAGCTGGAAGTCTCAGTAGAGACACCCTCCTTTCCAAGCACTGTCCCCACAGTGCTTGGGCTGGAGTGCAGTGGCATGCTCACAGCCACTGCAGCCTTGACCTGCTGGGCTCAGGTGATCCTTCCTCCTCAGCCTTCCAAGTAGCTGAAACTACAGGCACGTGCCGCCATTTCCGGCTAATTTTTAAATTTATTTATAGAGATGAGGTCTTGCCAAGTTGTCCAGGTTGGTCTCAAACCTGTGAGCTCAGGCAATCCTCATACCTTGGCCTCCCCAAGTGCTAGGATTATGCAGGCGTGAGCCACCGCGCCTGGCCCAAGCAGCATTTTTTTTTTTTTTAGTTGGAATCTCACTCCTTCACCCAAGCTGGAGCGCAGCGGCATGCACATTCGTGGCCACCCCAGTGTCGACCTTCTGGGTTCCAGTGATCCTTCTGTCTCAGACTTCCGAGTAGCTAGAACTACAGACGTGTGCTACCACACCCAGCTATTTTTTATTTTATCGTAGAGACGCGATCTCACCAACTTGCCTGGTCTGGTCTCAAACTGGCAGGCTCAGGCAATCCACTCACCTCGGACTCCCAAAATGCTGAGATTACAGGCTGAGCCACCAAGCCTGACCCCCAAGCAGCTTTTTAATGATATATTTTTAAAAAGACACGCACCAAGGGCCTACCTTGGGCCAGGCACTGCGCTAGGGACCAGGGTACAGTGGCGAGCCTGGCTGGTGTATTCATGTGTCTTAAGGCACATACCACCCAGGGAGCAAAGGCTGGTCAGGGAATGGGCGATTACCGGGCAGGTGATCCTTGTGCTGCCAGCGGTGGCGCGGGGCTGGGGGGGCCTGTGGGGAGGGGGCAGCTCTCCTGAACTTGATGAGGGTGGGGACAGTGCTTGGAAAGGAGGGTGTCTCTACTGAGACTTCCAGCTCCTTCTGAGCGGGGGCGTACTTTACGACCCTGTTATGTAGTCTGAAATCCTTGGAGCATCAACAGTAAGTAGCTCCAGTCTGAAGCATCCATCTTGGAACATACCGTATTTCAAATTTGACTTATGTTTCACTAACTGCCATGTCAGCTTATTTGCGCCACTCTACTGTTCTGTCCAGGAGAGGTAGACAATTTCATGCTGACTTCCTTATTTTATCTTCTCTGTGAGGGCTCGCAACTCTGTGAAAGGGGGACAAATTGTCCCCGACTCTGTGAAACAGGGAGTATTGTCCCCAATGTTTACAGAGGGGAAAACCAAGACTCAAAGTGACAGAAAACCAGGAGCAGGGAGGCCATTCAGCAAGGACTTAACGTTTCCAGGTAAGACCCTGGGAGGGAGAGGGAGAGAAAGGGACTTATTCAAGCTGTTTGTGGTCACTGCCCTGGAGAGTGGTGCCTTGGGGAAGGAACGCTCTATATTGGAACGTCCACGCTTTTCTTTCTTTCTTCTTCAGTCCTCCTGGGTAGATGGGTATTCCTGACACGGTGCTGACTTAGGAGTGGATTCTTTTTTTTTTTGGGGGGGGAGGTTGGAGTCTCACTCTGTCGCCCAGACTGGAGTGCAGTGGCCGCTCCCGGCCACCACAGCCTCGACCTGCTGGGCTCCGGCGATCCTTCCACCTCAGCCTTCCAAGTAGCTGGAACTACAGGCGCGCGCTACCACGTCCGGCTGATTTTTGATTTATTGTAGAGATGAGGTCTCGCCAAGTTGAACAGGCAGGTCTCGAACCCGCGGGCTCAGGCAATCCACTCACCTCAGCCTCCTAAAGCGCTGGGATTACAGGCTGAGCCACCGAGCCCGGCTATGAGTGGATTCTTCAGGCAGTCATCTGGTGAGGAGGGGGGCCGTATCTTACTCCAGGAATGAGGCCTCTCGTTTCTAGTGCCCAGACCTCATGAATCAAAATTAGCTTCAGCTCAGCACTCAGAATTGTCTGCCAATGCTCTGCGCAGGTGCTAGGGTTGCTATTTTGGGCAAGGAGGGGCCAGGTCTGGGTCCTGCCATCTAGGAGCTCTTAGACTCATCACCCAACTACAGCCCCAGGTGTTGACTCTACAGGACTAAGGGAGGAACCCCAGCCTTCTCAGTGTGACTGAGAGTTCCCCTGAGAATGCTCTTCACTCTGCTCACAGGAAGTTCACGGTGAAGGAGATAACCCAGAGACAGAACAATCACAGGAAGTGGGTTCTGTGGTGGGAGGCTGCTGGGCGCTGAGCTGTGAACCCCAGGGGGCCTGAGCTCCACAAGGCCCTTCTCCCACGCCTTCCTTCTAGTCTCGGGTGGTAAGGCCGGACGGGGAATTCTGAGCCCCAGAGGCCTCAGGCCCTTCTGGAGGAGTGAGACACCTCCCCTAAGAAATGCCCCTCCTGAAAGTCCTCCCTGGTCCCACCCCTGAGACCAGTGGACGTAGGACCCAGAACTGAGGACACCAGAGCTGCGCACAGAGATACAGATGAGCCGATTCAAACTCTCTAATGTCCCCATAATAACAGTCTTTTTTTTTTTTGAGTCGGGGTCTCACACTGTCACCAGGCTGGATCTGTTGGGCTCAGGCGACCCTTCTGCCTCAGCCTCCCAAGTAGCTGGAACTACAGGTGCATGCGCAGCTAATTTTTTGTAGAGACAAGGTCTCGCTGTGTTTCCTAGGCTGGTTTCTTTTTTTTTTTTTTTTGAGTTAGAGTCTCACTCTGTTGCCCAGACTGGGGTGCAGTGGCCACTCCCGGCCACCACAGCCTCGACCTGTTGGGCTCCGGCGATCCTTCCACCTCAGCCTTCCGAGTAGCCGGAATTACAGGCACACACTACCACACCCGGCTGATTTTTTGATTTATTGTAGAGATGAGGTCTTGCCAAGTTGCCCAGGTGGGTCTCGAACCCGCGGACTCAGGCAATCCACTCATCTCAGCCTCCCAAAGCGCGGGATTACAGGCTGAGCCACAGAGCCTGGCTCCTAGGCTGGTTTCAAACTCCTGGCCTCAAGCAATCCTCCCACCTCAGCTTCCCAAAGTGCTGGGATTACAGGCTTGAGCCACCACTACGTTAAGTATAAAATTACACTTAAAAACAAAAGCATGGTGTTTTCTTATGGAAAAGTATGATGGTTCCTTTAAAAAGTTTAAGATAGGATTACCATAAGATTCAGCAACTCCATTTCTGAGTATATGCCCAAGAGAATTGAAAACAGGGACTCAAACAGACATTTGGACACCCACATTCATAAGTGTATCATTGGCAATAGCCAAAAGGGGGAATCGGCAAATGAATGGACAAAAAAATGTGGCATATACATGTGATGGAATATGATTACACATTGAAAAGAAAGAAAATTCTGACAGATGCTAAAACGTGGATTCTTGAAGGCTTTATGCTAAATGAAATAAGTCAGTCACAAGATAACAAATAGTACATGGTTCCACTTATATGAAGTACTTAGAGTAATCAAATTCATAGAGACAGAAAGTCGAATGGTGGTGGCCAGGGGCTGGGGGTGTCAGTGTTGAACAGTAGAAAGTTCCAGTGTGGGAAGACAACGTTCTGGAGATGGGTGGTGGTGCCAGTTGCACAACAATATGAGTGTATTTAATGCCACTAAACTGTGTACTTGAAAACGGTCAAGACGAGGACAGGTGTGGTGGCTCTCACCGGTAATCCCAGCACTTTGGGAGGCTGAGGCAGGAGGACTGCTTGAGCCAAGGAGTTCCAAGACCACCTTGGGGCAACATAGTGAGAGCTTAAAAAAATTAGCTGGGTGTGGTGGTACATGCTTGTAGTCCCAGCTATTTGGGAAGGTGAGGCGGGAGGATTGCTTGAGCCCAGGAGTTCAAGGCTGCAGTGAGCAGTGATCATGCCACTATACTCCAGCCTGGGCAACAGTGTGAGACCCTGCCTCCAAAAAAAAAAAAAAATGATGAGGATGACATTTTATAACACACACGAAAACCCTAACACTGCCCATCGCTTATGAAGGCCTCACACTACAGTCCCGCTCACTTCCCTAAACTTACTCTATGCCACGCCCTCTCTGCCTCCTGGCTCACTACCTTTCTGCCACACGGTCTTCCTTCTGTCCCATTACCATGACCAGACTCAGATTTTTGCACTGGCTGCTCCCTTTGTGACTCCTGTGACTAAGAGCTCCCAGTTCCTCCCTAGCCTATGGCCAGTGCTCTTTTCTTTCTTTCTCTAATTTAGGTAAGCCCGAGAAGCACCAGACCACGAGTGAACCCTGGCTGCTGCCACAGCCACTCAAAAATGAAGTCTGTGCCCTGGTTCTGAGTCCAAGGTGGGAAAGAAAAAGCCCTCCCCCGCCCCCCACCGGCACTGGGCCTCCCTGCCCCCCCAGTATCAAATGCCCTTATACTCATGGTCATAGGGCTGCCCCTGGGTGCCCAAGGAGGAGGACAGAGAGCGGGGACATTGTATTTCAGCAGACACAGCCTTGTTTGTCTGTGTGTAATGAGAGCTGGTTAATCTGATCAAACATTCAAACGTGCAGGAAATTTTATCCTGCTGTGGACTGCAGAGATTTCTGACCATGGATCTGAGGGTTTTTTCCCCTTTTCCCAATGAATTGAACATTGCTTAAAGTATCTCGAGAGCCTGGAAGCCCTCAGGGTGGGCTGTTTATCCCAGGGTCTACGAGTGCCCTAGAATTACATGCAAAAATGTGGGTGTTGCATACTGTGGGCAACGGTGCACTATTCTAGCTAGAGGGGAATAGCTGTTAACAGATTCTCAAGGGAGGCCAGGACCCAGAAAAATAAGAATGACTGGTTTAGGCTTTTCAGGCAGGTGATTCAGAGATGCTGAAACTGGCCTTAGGAAAGAGTTCAGGGCCACAGGGACAGCCAGCCAGAGAGAAGGTGAAAATGTGCCTGGTGGCCTGCTAGGGGCAGGCACTTCAGAGGGGCTACTCGAGCTACTTCAAATTCTACCTTACTAGGCACAGGCTGTTCTGCCTTTTTTTTTTAAAGACAGAGTCACTTAGGCTTGAGTGCAGTGGCATTATCACAGCTCCTTGCAGCCTCCAATTCCTGGGCTCAAGAGATCCTCCCACCTTAGCCTCCAGAGTAGCTAGGACTACATGCCTGCACCACCATGCCTGGCTAATTTTTAAATTTTTTGTAGGGATGGGGGTCTCACTATGTTGCCCAAGCTGGTTGCGAACTCCTGGCCTCAAGCGATCCTCCTGCCTTGGCCTCCCAATGTGCTGGGATTACAGGCATGAACTACCACCCCTGGCCTGCTCTGCCCTATAGATGCTGCCTGTGCCAGCCTGGCATTATGTCACTTGTCTAGATGGTCAGAGGAATCGCTCACCTGGGTACTTGTATCTTATGGACTCACAAAGTGATGGGTGATAAGTGAAAAGAGTTGAGAACTCTCACTACGTGTGTGACTCAGGGGAAGGAGATTCCAAGAGGTGGGGCTGAGGGGAGGAGGGGCACATCAGAGTTCAGACGGAGAGACGGGCAGTTAATAGATGAGCTCCCGTCCCACACATCCGCCACCCCATCACTATGGAGATTCCCTAATGGTCACTCTCAGACTCCTTCCATCTCTTCCAAACTCTTCGCTGTTCCCTTTCCAGAAGCTTCACCTAATACTCCTCGTCCTACCAGACCCTTTCACTGCATCCCTGACACTTGCTTGTCTTTGCTTTGTAAGCGCTGCTAAGTGTCTGCCTTCCCTGGGAAAATATGAGCACCGACTCAGTCGGGTGTGGTGGCTCAAGCTTGTGATCCCAGCACTTTGGGAGGCCAAAGTGAGGGGATTGCATGAGCCCACGGGTTCAAGAACAGCCTGGGAAACTTGGCAAGATCTCATCTCTACAATAAATCAAAAAATTAGCCGGGCGTGGTAGTATGTGCATGTAGTTCTGGCTACTTGGAAGGTTGAGGTGGAAGGATCGCCTGAGCCCAGCAGGTCGACTCTAGGGTGACTGTGAGCATGTCACTGCACTCCAGCCTGGGTGACGGAGTGAGACTCCAACTCAAAAAAAAGAAAAAGATAAAGAAAAAGAAATGAACTCACCAGTGCTCATGCCCAGCCCCTCCTTCCACTGCCCTAGTCTTCTTTCAGCATCACCCCTAACCCAGAGGCAAGAGGGAGGCTGGGGGGAAGGTCCGGAGAGGTCCTTACACTGGGAAGCACAGAGTCAGTTCCTTCCCTTGTTATGGGAGCTTGTGCACAGGAGGGCCACCCTGGAGAGTCCCAGGCACCACATGCTGCCTGCGAGGGAGGGCACAGCTTCCGGACACTCCCAGGCTAAGGATACATCAGTGCCACAGCCCCTTCCCCAGTTCCGGCCTCGTGATCCCACTATCGAGTGACTATAAGAACCCCCTGTCCAGCCTCTGGGTCCTCTGCCTCTTTTCCTGCCAGTTACCCCCCTCCAAAGCTGCCATCCTTCTGAAACAAGGTCACGTTCAGATAAGGCATCTTCCGTGATGCCTCACTTCGTTCTAAATACTTTTAGCATGGCCTGACTGCCAAATCAGCACCTCTTTGTCTCATTTCCTGCCACAAACCTAAGCTTTAGCCACACAGATCTCCCTGACACACACACACCCCTGTCTCTAGGACCCTGTTTACGCCGTGCTCTCTCACGGGAATGCCCTCCATCCGCTCTTCTCTCCAGACACTCCTCCTTTAAGGCCACTCTGGACCAGTCCCAGCCACGCCTGATTACACACTCCCATAGTGCGTTGCTCCCCTACAATGGACACAACAAAGTGCACGCTCATGGCACTCTTACTCAATGCCAAGCACTCCGTGGCACATGAATAATCTCATTTACGACCTGTCTCAGATCCCTCACTCACCATGGAAGGGAGTCAATTGTCCTCATTTTCAGAAGAGGAAAGGGAGGTTCAGAGAGGCCTGGTGCTTGCCTAAGGTCACAGAGCTAGGAAAGGTCAGAGCTGGAAATTAAATTCCTAGGTGTTGGCGCTCCATGCCCGGCCCTTTCACATCTGTGGAAGGTGTGCTACGGCCATGGCTCTGCACTTGGTGTTGTAAATGGCCTTGTGGCCGACGAAGGCTGCTGGCATTTTCAGGGCGAGATCCATTTCATTTGTCACGGTCTCCCCTATGCCTGGGTCAGAGCCAGGCACGGAGTACTCAGTAGATGTTTGTGGAATGGAAGGGTGGATGTTTGAGGAGCTGCCTCACTGACCTGTTAGCACCTATAGCAAGAGAGGCTTGAAGTGCAGTCATCAAGAGCAGAGAGTGACCTAGCAGGCAGGGCTCAGAAGGAAAGGCCTATGCCAACCCTCCGCCTCACTCTCCCAGCACTTCTGGGTTGGGGTTGGTCTTGGCAGCCATAAGGGAGTCTTGGAGGCCGAAGTAGCAATGCTCTTAGAGCTCTCTGGGTGAGATGTGAAGGACGTCTGGGCTCTGGGGACGGGGTTGACCCGTCCCCTGTCCCCCACTTGCCTTTTTCTGCTCCTGGCCTTTATGATGAGCTGGGACATCAGGCAACAGGCTGTGAGGTGGTGCCTGTCCCCTGAGGGGACCTGCCCTCCCTTGCCCAGTGGTCACGGGAGACCCCAGCCTGCTCCTCAGGGCTCCCCTCCATCCTCACCCTCAGTGCTGGCATCATCCACCAGTATGATCTCCTCCAGCAAGATGGCAGGGGTGGTGTGCAGGACGCTGTACACGGTCCGCAACAGCGTGGACCAGGCCTCGTTGTGGAACACAATGATGACGCTGGTCGTGGGCAGTGGGGGACAGCGCCGGAACTTCTGGCCCACACACCTGGAAGGATGAAAGCATGGTCACATGGCCGGGTGTGGTGGCTCATGCCTGTAATCCCAACACTCTGGGAGGATTGCTTGAGGTCAGGAGTTCAAGACCAGCCTAGGCAACTTAGCAAAACCTCATCTCCACAAGAAATAAAAAAATAGCCAGGTGTAGTGGTGCACACCTGTAGTCCCAGCTACTTGGGAGGCTAAGGAGGGAGAACTGCTTGAGCCCAGGAGGTCGGGGCTGCAGTGAGCTGTTACTGGGCCACTGCACTCCAGCCTGGAGACAGAATGAAGCCCCGACTCAAAAAACAAAAACAAACAAAGCCAAAGCAAATATGGACACAGCTGGGCACAGCGGCTCACGCCTGTAATTCCAGCACTTTGGGAGGCGAAGGTAAGAGGATTGCCTGAGTCCAAGGGTTTGAGAGCAGCCTGGGCAACTTGGAGAGATCTCATCTCTACAATAAATTTATACTTATTTATTTTTGAGTTGGAGTCTCACTCTGTCGCCCAGATTGGAGTGCAGTAGTACACTCACGGCAGCCTCGGCCTGCTGGGCTCTGGCGATCCTTCCGCCTCAGCTTTCCAAGTAGCCAGAACTACAGGCGCACATTACCACGCCCGGCTAATTTTTTATTTATTGTAGAGACGAGGTCTCACTAAGTTGCCCAAGCTGGTCTCAAACCCGCGGGCTCGGGCAATCCACTCGCCTTGGCCTCCCAAAGTGCCGGGATTACAGGCTGAGCCACCAAACCCGGCCTCTACAATAGATTTAAAAAAAATTAGCCGGGAGTGGTGGCGCATGCCTGTGGCTCCAGCTACTTGGAAGGCTGAGACAGAAGGATCACCTGAGCCCAGCAGGTCAAGGCTGCAGTGGCCGTGGGTGTGCTACTGTACCCCAGCCTGGGCAACAGAGTGAGACTCCTACTCGAAAGAAAGAAAGGAAAGAAGGAAGGAAAGAAGTAAGGAAGGAAGGAAGGAAGGAAGGAAAGAAGGAAGAAAGGAAGGAAGGAAGGAAGGAAGGAAGGGACACAGCTCTCCAGGTTCCTGGGAGTGCCAGGGTGGGGAGGCCTCTGTCCAAAGATGCTCAAACCATCCTCCGCTTCTCTGAACCATAGCCTACACTCACTCTCTGTTGCAGTTGGGAACAGCGGCTCCCTGTTCCTGTCTCCCCACCACATTTGCCACCCACTCTGAGCCTCTGCACAGGTTCTAGCCAAATCACTCCCAAACCCATCCCCCCAGAGCCAGCTTAGTGCCCAGCTGTGAGGCGGAGGCTCCCCACCCCCTCTCTCATCTGCTCTCTGCTGTCGGGCTAGGAGTTCCCAGGGCCCATACTTTCTCCTAACATGTGTTCTGCATACAACATAATCCAAATCAGATGTCCCAGAGGGCAAGTGATAAAGAGCAAAACTGACTTATGAGAGAAGGGTCTACGGTTTCCACACTCAAGAGAGGAAAGGCTCCTCCCTTCACAACGTAGGGTTCCTCTCTCATCTATTTCCTCACTGGCTTGACACTGCTATCACAAACAATTTCCTGTGGTCTTTTTTCTGTCCTCATCCACTCCCACTGTTTTGGGGCATTTGGCTTCGCTGCCACCTTCCTGACACTCCATCTTGGGGGGCGGGGTGGGGATGGAGTGGAAATGTGTGCATCCTGGATCGCAAGGAATCATGTGGATTCACACCCCTTCTTGACCTCCTCTGCTGCTCAGAGGGATTTCTGGGCGGGGGACCCAGGGAGATTTCCCACCTTCTTCCGATGGCTGCCCTCAGGTGTCCTCCCCTGCTGAGGGGCTCCTGTTAACTCCACATGGCCCCTTGTGTTAGAGCTATAACCCTTGGCCCATGTCAGAGGAACCCCAGATTCCCAGCCCTAAAAAGTCTGAATCTGGGCCGGGTGCAGTGGCTCATGCCTATCTTCCCAGCACTTTGGGAGGCCGAGGTGTGAGGATTGCTTGAGTCCAGGAGTTCAGAACCAGCCTGGGCAACACAGCGAGACCTCATCTTGCCAAAAAATTATAGAGAATGGTGTAATGAACACTGGAGACTCAGAAAGGGGAAGGGAGAAGTGGTGGAGGGATGAAAAAAAAAATGACCTATCAAGTACAGGTGGGGTGGTGGGTACAGTTAAAACCCAGGCTTCTTCACCACTCTGCAATGCAACCATATAACCAAAAACAATTTGTACCCCGGATGCTACTGAAATACAGAAAAATGAAATTTACAAAATTAGCTGGGTGTGGTGGCACACATCTGTAGTCCCAGCTACTCAGGAGGCTGAGGTGGGAGGACTGCTTTAGACCAGGAGCTCAAGGTTGCAGTGAGCTGTGACTGTGTCATTGCACACACCAGCCTGCGTGACAGAGCGAGACCCCCAACTCAAAACAAATAAATAAATAAAAATTTTAAAAAATAATCTGAATTTGGGGCTGGGGGCTGCCATGTGAAAAAAGGCCAAAACACTCTTGAGTTGGAAAAGACAAAGGCTAGGGGGAAAACATACAACCTTTCATGTGAAGACACTGGGAACCCAGTCAAGGCTGCATTAGAGGGAGGGTGCTGTCACTCAAACACCTTGTGCTGGCCTCACTGCTGGAGACTGAGGATCTAACAGCTCCAAATGAAGGTGGGAATCGGCCAGGTGCAGTGGCTCAGCCTGTAATCCCAGCACTTTGGAAGGCTGAGGCGAGAGGATTGCCTAAGCCCCGGGGTTCAAGACCAGCCTGGGCAACTTGGTGAGACCTTGTCTCTACATTAAATCAAAAAATAAGCCGGGCATGTAGCGCATGCCTGTAGTTCCAGCTACTTGGAAGGCTGAGGTGGAAGCATCGCCTAGGCCCAGCAGGTCGAGGCTGCAGTGGCCATGAGCATGCCACTGCACGCCAGCCTGGGCGACAGAGTGACTCCAACTCAAAAAAAAAAAAAAAAAGTAGGAATCAATTCATGGGCTGTGGGCCTTCCCTGGAGGAGGTGTGAGGATATTCTGGACCTCCAGGGCTGTTGTCAGGAAACGCCCTCTTTCCCAACAGCTCAGCGTCAAAGTCCCACAGTCCCTGGGGCAGGCCTCAGCCGTGGGCAAGGCCACTGAAACCGTGGCCTAGTATCAGTTCCTCCTAGTCACCCCGTGCTAGGTCCTGAAGCCAGGCTGAGTTCGTTCTTTGGTATCCTCTCACCTGGGTAATCGCGTTTCACTCTCACTCTCCTGGCCTCTGGCCTGACCATAATACTCCGGAACCCCAACCCCTGGGATCAGTGTAGTTGGTCTGGGAAAGAAGTAAGGGCTCGGGGCAGGGGTCCTCAACCCCTGAGCACTGTTAGGAACCGGGTCCTACAGCAGGAGGTGAGAGGTGGGCAAGTGAGCAAACCTTCATCTGTATTTACAACTGTTCCCTATTGCTTCTGTTACCACCTGAGTTTCATCTCTGTCAGATCAGCAGTGGCGTTAGATTTTCGCCAGGCTCGGTGGCTCAGCCTGTAATCCCGCGTCTTGGGAGGCTGAGGTGAGTGGATTGCCTGAGCCCGCGGGTTCGTGACCCGCCTGGCAACTTGGCGAGACCTCATCTCTACAATAAATCAAAAATTAGCCGGGCATGGTAGCGTGTGCCTGTAGTTCCAGCTGCTTGGAAGGCTGAGGCAGAAGGATTGCCGGAGCCCAGCAGGTCGAGGCTGCAGTGGCCAGGA